>PVJX010034026.1:0-19260 GCA_004027295.1 Dolichotis patagonum
GGCAGGATGCAGAGCAGGGGGAAAAGGTCCAGAGCCCCCGGAAGGGACCTGCTGTCCCCGTCCAGGCCTGCCACGCTGGGCATCCTGGGACTTGGGCTGGGGTGGGGTAGCTTGTGTCACACCTCCCTTCATCTGCACAGTCCCCAAGTGACACTGTGGGGAGTGGGTCCTCTTCTTGCTGAATGACACGGAAAAGGTCATTGAAAGGGGAGCACAACTATCTAGAGAAAGGACCCTTTCCACTCAGCACATGCTGTAAGCTTTAGGCCTTTAGTTTGATTCTGTCTCCAGAGTGATTAAAATGGCGTGTTAAACCAGTTGTGATTAGATTCTTAAATAAAAAGTTTTTAATCAATCAAGAAATTACACTATTGTTAGAATGCAGTGGGCTTAAGTGATTTGAAGGAAAGAACAATCAATCTCTATAATGCTACAAGAAGTAAGTCACTCTGGTCCAGATAGGGTGGTTCATCCCATAATACCAGCAACCTGGGAGGCCAGGAAGAAGGATCCAAAGTTTGAACCCAACCTAGCCAAGACCTTGTCTCAAAATCAGTAAAATAAAGGAATGTAGCCCAGCACAAAGGACCTGGGTTCAATCCACAGTACTACAAAAAAAAAAAGAAAGTACTCCAAAGTAAGATAACTGTGTTACCTATATTTAGGACCCAGCTTTAATACAGTGTTAAGGATCTGGCATGGGGTTACTCACTGTAATTAGATGTGCCATGGAACTAGATACAGTTTACTTAAGCTTAAATGTAAACACTTTCTTATGGGGTGAGCTATTTCCTCCTAACAAGGGAGCTGGGAAGGTACCAGTGAAAACCTTTCTGGTTTACAGAGAAGGAGTTGTTTCCTTTTTATTAAGGAAACAAAACAAGAAAAACAGAAAACAAAAAAACTCCTTCAATTGGCCGCAGCCTGTTAAAGCCTAAAAGCAACAAGAGGTTCTGTTTTCTGATGTTCAAAGGGTGCAAATGGGTACGGTGGTTTCGGAAAGTAATGTGAAACGAAAGACAGTTTCACTGCAAGCCTTGGGCCTTCTAATCTTCATTAAGCAAAGTATTGATGAACCCTAACCTGCAACGCGCCCCAATGTGTGTTTTGATAAAGAACCCCTAAAGCCCAGGGCACCTGGGGCCCACTGTGGTCGATCCCTACCCTGGCCAGGTGCTCCCACCCACGGCACTGCTGGTCAGCAGAGGCAGCAGGGAGCCAGTGTCCTTTGGAAACTGGCTGAAAACCCAGCGACTGTCACCTCCATCCTCCTGCTCCTCTGGGGGGAACAGCCAGACCTCCCCCGTGGCTGCAGCCTTGTGTCCTGGAGTGTGGGGCCCAGTACCCTGGCGGCTGTGGCTGTGAAGGGAGCTGTCCTTTCAGAGTGACATGCAGGAAAGACACCCAGGGCTTCACAGGTGACCTCTCCGAGAACGACGTGTCCAGACCAAGAAACAAGGAGTTTCTCTGTCCAGAAACATGGATTAGGGTCCCTGATGCCTTTGGAGCAGCCCTCTTAGGGCCCAGGTCAGGGATGGGGAGAGTAGAAACAGCCGGTCCTGCCGGGTCATTTCTGCTGTTGTGAGTAGCGAGGCCTTGGTGGATCTTGCAGGAAGATTCCTTAGATCCACACGGATTTGTCGCCTTGAGGGACTCTAGGCTACACACTTGTACCATGTTTAACCAGGTACCGGGTTTAACCTCATTTTTTATCTTATTTTTCTTCCTTTAAAGGTATAAGTAAAATTACTGATTTCTAGTGTCAAAGCCAGTGAGTATGGTGAAATAGATTATTTTCTGGTCAGCTTAGGAAGCTGGGACCAATATTCTTGTGAGGAAATTGTGACTTCAGAATTCTTTCAGGTCCTGTTGCCTTTGACACCTTGATCCATTTGCTTACTTTCTGGAAGGGCAGGTGACTGGTGACAACAGCTATGCATGTTCAGGCAGGGAAATGACAGGAAACAGCCCTTTTACCTGCCTGAGAGTTTAAATTCTATAGACTTTGAAGAGTTTGGGAGCATGCAGAGTTTTTATTTGATAAATCAAAAACCTGCAGAATAAGCATGTTTGGGGGAGACTGTGATGGGAGCCATTGATTGGTTGAGGAAATCCTTCTTCTCTTAAACAGGAACGGCCCCTCGGGAAACCACTGAGGTCACACATGATTAAAGGTCAAGATGCAGAGTTTTGCACCCTGGCTGACCACACCTCGAAATGCCTCCAGGATAGAATGGCAACAATTAGGGCAATATATTGTGGTGCCTTTCACCAGGGACTCAGGATTAATTGTATAATTATCATTTAAAATGAGTTTTAAAAGTCAACAGTGCATTTGCCATGGGCGTTGAGAGTCTCTTGGGGTCACGGAGTGAGTAGAATGTGAAAGGAAGGGTTTAATAAATAGATCTGAATCCCCGAGCCTCCAGAGGCCACTGCCCAGCGAGTGCCCTCTGCACAGCCCGACAAAGCTCACAGCCCGATGAGACACTTGGAGACTGAGAAGCCACAGCTCTAGAAAGCCTATGCCATTTTCCTCAGATTTCAAAAAACCAGATCCCCACAGCGCAGTCTTCCTTTGCTAGGGTGCTCCTCTTCCCTCCGCTGGTCCTCTCATTCCAGACGCCCCCACCTGTTCACACCACTGCGGATACCCCAGGTGACCGCCCCACCTGCGTCATGGTTACTGTTACCCAGCTCTTTCAGAGAGATGCTTGGGGCGGTTTTAGAACTCTGCTCAGGACTGAACAGAAAGTTCTCCGGCTCACACACATAGACTTTCTACTCTTCTGGAGATCAGGGTATTTGTCTTTCTCTAGACATTGAGGCATTCTGTGATTCTGAATAGTAGTACTCTGCCATGGAAACCTTCCAAAAATTGAAAATAGAATTCTCATAGGCTTCAGAAATTCCATTTCTGAATAAGTACCCCTCAAAAATGGATGTGAGATCTCAAATAGATATTTATACACTGTTCATAGCAGCATTAGTCACAATAGCCAGAAGGTAGAAGTACCCCAAACAAGGGTCCACTGACAGGTTGAACAGATAAGCAAAATGCAGTAAATCCACTTGGTGGAATATTACATAGCCTTAAAAAGGAAGTTAGTTTTGAACATGAATGAACCTTGAGGACTTTATGATGAACGACAAAAGCTAATCACAAAAAGATGACATATGCTTCTAATTACATATGATATACCTAGAGTGGTCAAAATCACAAGCACAGAAAATAGCCAGGTGATTGCTGATGGTTGGAGGACAAAATGAAGAATTATTGTCCAATAGGTGCAGAATTTTCATTGGAAAGACGAAAGGCTCTGCAGATATGTTTCACAGCAAGGTGAGTGTACTTAACACCACTGACTGGATGTTTAAACTAGTTAAGATGGTAAATCTTATGTCTATTTTACCCACAATTAAACTTTTAAAAAATACTGTAGTAACAACAGAAAATCAATGAAGCTTCTAGACTATAGGGGGTGGGAATGCTGGTCCCATCTGCAAACTTTTCTGTGCTCTAAAATTTAGTTCTTGTGGAGAATGAAGCCTGGAGTTTGTCTCAGTGTAGGCTGTAGCTCCACACTTCTCCTGTATTTGGAGAAGCAGTTTCTTCAGAAAAGTTTGTTTTGGACAATACAGGGGCTGGAGGTATAGTCTAGTGGTGGAGCGTTGCCTAGCACGTGTGAGGCCCCACACCCCCAAAAGAATTTCTGTATTTTATTGGTTCTCAGTTACAGTTATGCTGTGTGACTCAAGGGTGAGCCACTGCTGTTTCACTTTGTCTCATTTTTGTTTTTAAGATCCTTACTTTTATGTGTGTGTAGCTTTGGGGCTTGTTTCTGTTTTTGGGGTGTGCGGGGCACTTTTGCTTCCTGAAGTCGTTGCTCCGGGTTTGCCGCTCTGATTGGGGCAGGAGCCTTGTCCTCTTCTCCCAGCTGTCCAGTGGCTGTAAAATCCTTTTAGTGTGCCGGGGAAACCAGAGGATGTTGTTCTAAGGGGTGACTGTTGGCCTAATAAACCACTGAATCAGTACACACTGCTGTAGAAGCTCTGTGAGCCTTTGGGGAGAGCCAGCCTGACATACATATATAATACATTCATGAAGTGATTAAAAAACAGCGTAGACACAAACTTGTTTACCTGTGGTCCTCCGTTAATGGAATACAGCTACCTAACCTGTAATCTGAAGTCAGTTTGACCAAGATGATCTTAAACCTTCCTCCCGAAACAGTTATTTCTGGTCAAAAGCAACGGAATATTCAGAATGAGCCTTCCTTAGTAGAAAACCTCCTACTAGTAGACTGGGAGGTTAATACTGTAAAATATCACGGCCTAATTTAAAGCAGATGTGCTTGCACCTGCAGTGGCCCTGTGATACCGTTTTATCAACCAAAGGCACTTTCCACAGCCTCACCTCACTGCTCTCTGCGTCTAGGAATAAACGGGCACCATGGATTGGGGCACGCTGCACACCGTCATCGGGGGTGTGAACAAGCACTCCACCAGCATCGGGAAGGTGTGGATCACCGTCATCTTCATCTTCCGGGTCATGATCCTCGTGGTGGCCGCCCACGAAGTGTGGGGCGACGAGCAAGAGGACTTCGTCTGCAACACTCTGCAACCTGGCTGCAAGAACGTGTGCTACGACCACTTTTTCCCGGTGTCCCACATCCGGCTGTGGGCCCTGCAGCTCATCTTCGTGTCCACCCCGGCGCTGCTGGTGGCCATGCACGTGGCCTACTACAGACACGAAACCACACGCAAGTTCCAGCGCGGGGAGAAGAAGAACGAGTTCAGAGACTTGGAGGACATTAAAAGGCAGAAGGTGCACATCGCGGGGGCGCTGTGGTGGACCTACACCAGCAGCATCTTCTTCCGCATCGTCTTCGAAGCCGCCTTCATGTACGCGTTTTACTTCCTCTACAATGGGTACCACTTGCCCTGGGTGCTTAAGTGTGGCATTGAGCCCTGCCCCAATCTTGTCGACTGCTTCATTTCCAGGCCGACTGAGAAAACCGTGTTTACCATTTTTATGATTTCTGCGTCTGTGATTTGCATGCTGCTCAATGTGGCCGAGCTGTGTTACCTGCTGCTGAAAGTGTGTTTCAGGAGGTCCCGAAGAGCCCAGCCTCAAAGAAATCACCCCAACCACGCCCTAAAAGAGAGTAAACAAAATGAAATGAATGAGTTGATTTCAGATAGTGGTCAAAATGCAATCACAGGTTTTCCGAGTTAGGCATTTCAGGGTGACTCCTGAGAAAGCATTTGTGTTCCCTGGGGGCAATGATAACCTGAAAATTCCTTTTGTGGGCTGAACAGTTTGTCTTTATAAATGACTTTCACAATAGATAGATAGCTGAGCTCACTCTCTGTAGCATACGCGTGCCATTCCTATGCAGCACAAACACATCTCTGAAAACAAAGCACTTGTTGATGACTAAGCCTAAAGTCACTTAGCAAGTTCATCTCCATGGCCGGTCTGACCTAGTGGGTATGTCCTCAAATTTTATATAACCTGTTGTTGATAAAGAGCACTTATCTAAAAATTGATACTTTTATTAGTAAAGTATTTTTATAGGATTGAATATTTTAGTTGTGACTTTCAATTTATGTATTTTTGTAATGACCTGCCTTCCTTACTTGCAAAAATATTCGATGTTAGTTTTAGAAGTATACCACAAACATCTAAACTTTGAACTTTCAAAGGGTCTGTCTTGTAAATACTGTCTTGCATTGTCTATTGACAAACCGATGAATGGTCATGATACTGTACAGTGGAAAGTGTTCATTATGCAATATATTTTACGTCTTCTGGAGGGAGATGGTGCTGTGCGGAAGTGGGACGAGTTTATAACCGAGCCTGTTTGTCAGTCATTGTGAACAACAGAGGTGTAGGTGTGGCCACCCCAATAAAGCTGGGCCCTTGCTTAACCCTTCTTGTGTGCTGTGGGTTTCTGTTTCTTCCCGGCTGGGTGCTGCTTCGGAGGTGCCTGGGCCGAGGCAGGGATTCTCCATCCTTCGACAAGTGAGCATGGGGAGAGTTAGGGGTTCCGTTCAGCTTTGGTAAAGAGGCGGGAGGGGAGTCTTACCTGGCTGTTTTAGTCCACTGTGTTGCTGTAACCAAATACCTGAGGCTGAGCGACACAGAGGTTTATTTGTCTCACAACCAGGCAGACATGGCGTGAGCAGGCAGGAAGCTGGCCAGTGGCTGGCTTATCACCACCACTCTTCCTGAAAGGCCAGCAGAGGAGGGCGAGGGCAGTGCATCCCGACCTGAGTACCTCCCTAGGCGCCACCTCCTCACGCATCCACACCTGGGCATCCCCACACCAGCCAGGCTGCAGGTGCAGCAGACTTGGAGGATACAGGTAACCATGTACTGACCAGAGCAGCAGCCACAGCAAAGCCAAGCACAGAGGCTTCAAGAGCCCACAGTGACAGAGCCACACACACAGCTCTGCACCCCAGATGGATTCCTTCCCCCAGGGACTTCCAGATGGTGCACAGACCCCTCAGCATGGGCATGGCTGAGTCAGTGCAGCTGTTCACCCAGGAGTGCTGCACATGAGCACAGCCCTTGCACATCGGGGTGCCTAATGAGGGGCCACCCATGGGAAAGCGGACACACATGAGGGCTTGACGTGCGCTGGTTTCTAAGGGATCTGTTTCAGAGTCCCTCTCCAGAAAGAAGCATCATTTTCTTCACACTCTAAAGCAAATCTCAGACTGTCATTTCATCTATGAATATTTCGGTGCTAGTCTGTACAAACCAAAAACTAACCAAAACCAATTTCATCATCACTTGTCAGAATTCATAATTCCTGATTCTCCAATCACATTCCTTGCTTTCGCAATTGCTTTTGGAGGGACATCAAGCAAAGCCTGTCATCAGGAGGACTGGTGGGTGACAGGCCTTGGTGCTCCCCAGTCTGTGAGGGTCCTTCCCACCTCCACTCAAGACTCCCTCAGGACTGTGGGCTGCTTCTCCCTCTCCTCTCCTCTCCTCTCCTCTCCTCTCCTCTCCTCTCCTCTCCTCTCCTCTCTTGGCTCTTATCTCTCCTCTCTCTTCTCCTTTATTCCTCTTCTCCCTCTCCCTCTTGCCCCCTCTCAGCTGCACTGAGATGTAATTGATATATACATCCTCACATAGTCAAGGTTTCTAATTGGATAAAATTTGACCCAGAAAAATATGTGGCATCCCATCACCCAGCCAAGGTAGTAAACATCTCTGTCACTTCCAAAAGCTGCTCTGTGTCCCTCTGGCTTTTGTTTTCTGGTGTGTGATAACAGTCGGCATGAGGTCCACCCTCTTAACCCAGCGTGGAGCAAATAGCTCGGTGGTCCTAGCTAAGGCCTGGCATGCACAGCAGCCTCCAGCACTGCTGCCCTTCACACTCATGAGTAGCACCTCCTCCCTTCCCCAACCCTCTCCCACACTGGATGCCACCGCTGTATTCCTTGCTCCTGTGAGTTTGGCTACTTTGGACACCATGTGAGAGGAACGCACACCAAAGACTCAGGGTTTGATCCCAGCACTGCATTAAAATAAATCAACTAATCAATCAGTGACTGATGGAGTTAGAAAACTGCTATCTTGATGGGAGGTCAGCTAGGCCAAGCCCCAAGATTTTGAGTGAGTTAAAGAGGGAGTGTATCAGTTGGGGAGAAAACACACAGACACCACGGCCCAGTGATCACAGAGCAAAGCATAGCCCTCTTCCAAGATAGCAGCAGTTCCCTCCTGCAAACCGCAGAAGCCCCTCAGCCCAGAAGAGGGGCATAGCATTGGCCCTCACACCCCACACTGGCCCACAAACCATCTCGGCTTTGTTCTACATAGGCCTGTCCTCTTCTGCAGAGTTTAGTTTCCTTTTCTTTGTTCCTAACAGTAACAAACACTGGCAAGAGTGTGAAGAAATCGAAACACTTGTGGTCGGAATATAAAATGGCACAGCTCAATAAAAAAGGCGCCAAGTATTGGGGCTAGGGATTTAGTTCAGTGGCATAAGCGCCTGCCTTGCAAGTGCCAGGTTGTGAGTTCATTCCCCGGTACCATACTGATTAAAAAAAAAAAAGGCACGAAGTATGGGCTGATGGTGTGGCTCAGGGGTAGAGTTCTTACCTTGCATGCACGAGACCCTGGGTTTGATCCCCACCACCACCCACACACAAAAAGGCACGAAGTAAGTAGGTTCCTCCAAGCATTAAAAACAGATCCGCCATATAATCCGGCAGTGACGCCTGTGAGTGTACACTCAAATGAGTTACAAACAGCATCTCAAAGAGAGATTTGCACATCTGTGTTCAACGTAGCATCCCTCACCGTGGCCACTGCGGTCAACAGCCTCTGGTCTCCAAACAGTTTTTCATTCCCTGCTGCTCTTTAGCCTCACTGGATAGCACTTCCCTGGGGCTGTGGGCCTCCAGTCAAGGATCTCTCTTCCTGTCTCCTGATACTACTCAGTACTAAATCTGGGCCCATCCGCTCTACTCAACAGAAGCCACTGTCAGCACCAGTGACTTCCTGCAAACCAAATCTAATGGCTTCTCCTTAGGTATCATCTGCCTTACCTCTAAGCTCTTCTTCTGGATTCTACGATGCTGTCCGATGGAACCTAGGTTCCTAACCCACCCCCAACAGTGCCTCAGCTCCTGCTGGCTCACTTCCTCCCCACTTTCATGGGCAAAATTACCCAAGAACCTCCCTGTCCTCACCTGCACTGTTCCTCGGTAGCCTCCTTTGCCCACACAGTTGTCCTGCGAGGTGTTAGTCCCTCGGGAAAGAGTTCAATAACTTGCCAAAGGTCACATAGCTAATAAGTAACAGGGTGGCGACTCCCTTGGGGTCCATCTGCCAGTCCAGGACTTCACCAACTCCCCGCCCTGCCTCCCCCAGCTCCTTGCAGGGTGAGCTCTTGTAGAGTACAGTGTTCCAAACCTTCACATCTGTCTCCCACCTTTGACAGTTATCTGTTCATAGGAAGACAATCCTACTTCTCGGTCACCTTGGGTTCTGCTGAAGCAAATTCCAAATGTATCATTTCATCTGAAATATTTTTGTTTGGATCTTTTAAGAATGTCAAACCAAGGCACGAAATGGCAAGTCCTGTGCTCCCAAAATCTGTTCAAGTTGTTTTAAGAATGCAGGTGCTGAGCCTGAGGACCTCACCTGAAATACCTGGAGAGCCTGCCTGAACCAAACACCTCTGAGGCTGAGCAGAAGCTGGGAAAGAACAGATGAGAAGGTAGGGTGCCCCTGCAGCGGGAGGGCTGAATGGAATTATACACACTCACCCGCCCGGGGCTCTGGGTGCCTGGGGAGACTTCCGCCAAGACTCCCGGTGCAGCCAGCCCTCCAGCTCCCCAAGGCCGGGCCAGCTCCTCGATACTGACCAATAGGGACACAGACCTGAGCAAGCCTCCTGTCCTCTTGGCTGCTCAGCGACAATAAAGCTTTTTCTTCTTGCACACCGCAGTGTCATAGTATTGGCCCTTACTGTGTTGGGCAGTAAATCCTTACTTGGTACCAAATATCTTCTGAAACAAAAACATAAAGTCATCATCACACTATGACTCTAATTAGTACTTATAACTTCCCAATTTTTCCATAAATATTTGTATCTTGTTTTTAAAATTGGACCTGTTACTTGGGGATAATTATAGACTCACATTCAGGTAAAAGGAATAATGCAGAGATTCTATGTGTTTTCTGGTAACATCTTACAAAACTACAGATGTCGCCCTATGTGCCATGGAGTTGTGTTCTGCCGAACCCTTTGCAAGCTGAAAATACAGTAAATTAAAAATGCATTTAGCACACCCCCATACTGAAGCTCACAGCCCCACAGCACAGCAACTGGAGAGTGTCAGCAGCTTCCCCTTGCGGTTGCAGGACAGACTGGGAGCTGTGGTCGCTGCCACTGCCCAGCATCCAGAGAGGACTAGACCACATAATCGGTAGCCCACAGAAAGATCTAAGGTAAAAGCTCAAAATAGGGTTTCTGCTGAATGTGTATCACTTTAGCACCATTTTTAAATTGAAAAATTGACAGTGAAACCATGAAGACTGGAACCTTCTATATAGAATCTCAGTCAGGCAATGCAAACATCTCTATCCCCAGAAGGCCCGCATGTAGCATTTTCAGTGCACTCAGTTACCTCCTTCTCACCTCCTGCACACATTCCTCCTCAGTGCTGGCCTCCAGGAACATGCCCGACATTGGGTATGTTGTCACAAGGAGAATGTTCTATCAAAGGAATCACACAGGATACGACCTTCTACATTGGATTTTTCTCTCAGAATAATTCTCTGAAGATTCATCCAGGCTACTGTGTCTATCAGTGATTTTGTTTTTATTGCTGAGTAGTGTTCTGTTACATGTTTGTTTAATTAATCACCAACTAATGGACATGTGGGCTTTTTCTGGCTTTCAACTGACACAAATAACATGAACATTCATGTACAGGTGTTTCGGTGAACAAGTTGTCTCATTTCCCTGTGACAGATTTCCAGGAGTCCAGCTGCAGAGCCACACGGCAGCTGGACTGTCCATTCTGCACGTCCACAAGGGGCCCCATCATTTTATGTTCCAACCAGCCATGTGTGAGATGTCCAGTTTTTCCTCATTGTCACCAGCTTGTGGCAGGGTCACTGTATTCTGTTTCAGCCATTCTCTTAGATGTGTTTCATTTGCACTCCTGTGGTTGCTTTAGCTGAAGGTGATCATCTTTCATATGCTTATGTGCCATCTTTATATTTTGCTGCTTATCCTTTCACCTATTTTTAATCAGACTTACTGTCTTTTTACTGTTGCATTTTGAGAGGTCTTTATCTGTGCCGGGCACTATTGAGATAGATGTGTGGTTCCCAAGCACTTATTTTCCCATTCTGTAGCTTTAGTACAAATGGAACATACATCTGAGGCTTTTTAGTCTTTCTTGTTTTTGTTTTTGATTTGTACTAGACATTAAACCTAGGGCTTTTGCCGTGAGCTAAATCCCCAGCCTTTTTTCTTTTTTCTTGTTATTTTGATACATGGCTTCACTAGATCACAGAGTTGCCCAGGCTAGTCTTAAACTTTGATTCTCCTGTCTCAGTCGCTTAGCGTGCTGGGATTACAGGCATGTACCACCATGCCCAGATTTTTAAAAAATCTTCTTAATAGTCTCAGCAGACCCTATTTTCACCTTAATGAAATATAATTCATTACTTTTTATTTTATGGATTGTGTTTTTGCTGTCAAGCCTAAAAGTTCTTTGCTTAAAGAGTTTCTCCTATTTTTTTTCTAAAAATGTAATAGTTTTACACTTTACCTTTACGTACGGTCAGTTTGGGTTAAGTTAAATTAGGGCTCATTTTTTGTCTAAGACAGTTGCCCCAGCATCATTCTATAACAGGCTGTTAGGACAGTTAATGGTGGGGTCAATTTCAACAAGAAACACCTGGCGTAGCACAGCTCTGCACAGGTGTGGACAGTGGACTCACTGAACAGGGAAGACACCCTGGATGTGGGTAGCACTACCCAATAGGCTTGTAGCCTAAATGGAATAAAAGGGAGAGAGGGAGTCTCACTCCTGTTTCTTTGAGGAGCTCCAGTCTTCACCCTCGCTCTGGACCTCGGTCTCCAGGCTTTCAGCACAGACCCTCCAGCATCCTGACAGGACTCGCATGGGGCTGCAGTGAGCTAGGCCTTCAGCGTTTGAGTGAACCCTCAGACGCCCTTTTGCACTTTTCTGCCCCGACTCCTCATCTGTTGCCCTGGTGAGTCTTAACTGACGCAGCTGTCTTTTCTTGGTGGAACTGCTTCTATATTGGTTTAGAAACCAGTTAAACATATTTATTTCTGAGTTTTCTGTTCTGATCCATTGACCTTTAGGTCTATCCATCCACCAGTATCAAACTGATCCCTATTTTTAGTCTTCTTTTCAAATTGTTTTAGCTGTTCTAATTTCTTGACCTTTCCAATATGTGCTTGGGTCATTATATAAATAATTATAGATAATTTTGGCTATATATGCAAAAATGTTTGCTGAGATTTTGGTAGGAATGGAATGGCATAAACCCTGTGCATCAGTTTGGGGAGAATGGGCGTCTTTACTCTGTTTAATTTTTCTATCCAAAACACAGTTTGTCTCTATTTACTCATATTTTCTTCAATTTTATCAGCACTGTACAGTTTTCAATATGCAAGTCATGTAAATAGATTTACATTTAAGTTTTTCATTTTCTCTGGCTGATTATAACTGGTACTGGGGGATGGTTTGTTTGTTTTGTGATACTGGGGGTTGAATTCAGGGCCTCATGGTATGGAAGCGGTCCACCACTAAACTACATTCCCACCCCTTTTTGGTTTTGAGAAAGGATATTGCTGAATTGGCCAGACAGTCCTCAAATATGTGATCCTCCTGCCTTAGCCTAAGTAGTTGAGATTCCAGGCATGTGCCACCTCACCCAGCAATAGTATTATTATATTTTAATGTCCACATGTTCCTTATTAGAACATATTTTTATTTGCTTATTTGTTTATATTCTGTAACTTTGATGAACTTGCTTATTAGTGTTAGGAGATTGTGGTAGCATTCTAGAGACTCTCTATATTGACAATCACATCAATAGCAAATGGTTACAATTTTATTTATTCCTTTGTGGTCTATATGTCTTTTATGTCCTTTTCCGGTCATATAGCATTACTCAGAACTTCTGACACTACGTAGAATAGCAACAGCAAAAGCAGTGGTCTGTATCCTATTCCTCATTGTAAGGAGCGCAGTGTTCACACACTAAGCATGTGGTTTTTCACCATGAAGTATAATCTTACTGCAGATTTTTGAGCATTCTTATTATCAACTTGAAGAATTTACTATTCTCACCTACTAAGAGTTTCCACCTACTAAGAGTTTTGTTGTTTTCTCAATTTTTATTTTTATTAGTGCATGTTTCTGGTACATAATGATTACATTCCTCATGGGAATGCACGTGTCTTTTTTTTATTTTAAAGAGAATAAAACAGAACAATAAAATGAAGCAAAGCAAAACAATGGGAACAATATTGAATTTCAAAAACAAGACAGTAGGAAATCAACCATAGTTAGCATAACGCATACTGTTATTCTCTAAGCAGATGCTCGGACCACCAGGCCCGGGCAGGCAGAGTCAATCAAACAGCACAAGCACTGAGCTGTTTCTTTACTTCCTGCCCTGGTGCCTGTCCTGCAGTGCAGGGGATTGGGCCAGGCGCCTGGGTTCCTCCAATCTGAAGTTCCTGGGGTGGTGGGGAGGTGCAGGGCAGCTACTCATGGATGCTCCCCCAGTGGCTGCAGAACCCCAGGGGCATGGCTTCCTCTCCTCTGGGCCCACAGCAATGGGCATATGGGGGAGGGGGCAAGTTGTTTCTTTCTCACAAATTGACCATTACATTTCTAAAGTTCTAAAATGGCCACCAGACCTTAGAAAGACACCACTTTAGGCTCCTGCTTGAAGCCAACAGCTTCAGAAAATTGCCGGCCTTGGCTAAACATTCTTAAAGCAGGTAGCTCTCACACCTAGGGTGGGTCTTCCCATTACTCACACTCAGAATCATGGCAAACCAATTGGGGGACTAATTTAGTAATCACACACTTTTGATCTCAGCACCACACACCTAATTTCAGCATCACACACTCTAGATCCAGCCACCTCTAAAAAATCCAATCCATGACCACATGAGGCTTTGAGGGGACAGCTAGACAAAAGCCATAACACTCTACCTGTTGAATTGTTTCCTCAACCGATATATAATGACCTTCTTTGCTTAGTCTAATGACTTCTAGCTTGAAGTTCTCTTTTTGTGAAAATAGGATAGCTATTCCTGCTTGTTTTCAGGTTTATTGCATGAAATGTTGTTTTCCATCTTTTGCTTTTTAGTCTGTGAGTTTCTTTTTGGGTGAAGTGTGGTTTTGGTACAGCATACCATTGGATTTTGTTTCTTGATCCATTCTGCCAGTCTATGTCTTTTGATTGGGGGAACTGAGACCATTTAGAGTTCATATTTAGAGTTATTACTGAAAGTTATTGACTTATTCTTATATTACATTATTTTCCTATTGCTTTTCCCTATCTTTCCCTTCTATTTAACTGCTTGCCCTGCCTGAGGTTTCCATTCCATTAAACATTTGGAATTGTTAGTTACATTGTTTCTTTCCAGGATATTGTTGAGAATTTTTTGAAGTGCTGGTTTGGCAATCATGAGTTTCTTCAGGTTTTCTTTGGCATGAAAATATCTTACTTCTCCATCAGTTTCATAAGATAGTTTTGTAGGAGCTATCATTCTGGGTGTGAAGTTGTCTTCTTTTAGGACTTGAGAAGACTGCTTGTAGTCAGGGGTTACAAGGAAAACAATTACATACAGGACATGTAATTTATAGTATTATTTATAATGGTCACCCCGTGTCAAATACAAGAAGTACAGGAAATCTGTGCAAACACTAAAGATCTAGAGAATCTAAGTGAGGGCCTAGATCCCATCAATGAGTCCAGCTGAAGACCTAGAGCCCATGACGATGCCCCCCACGAGTCCAACTGGAGGCCTAGAGCTCACAATGACTCATGCAAGTCTGTTTCATGGATCTGCACTGCAAAGGCCCAAAGGTCATTGGTGGAAGCTAGAAAGTCTGCACCAGTGGGGTGAAGGATCTGCACCAGTAGGTTGAGGGTTCTACATTACAGCCAAGAAGCAATGCTCAAAATAAGAACCAGGGCTTTTCTGAAAGGTACCACAGCCATGCTCAGTGACAGCGAGGTCCCGCGCTCCTCTGACGATGGGAACAGCCAAGTTCATATCTGGAAGCCAGCGTGACAAGCTTCTCCTGGAGACTGAATGGCATACATCTCCCCCTCTGGAGCCAGGAAGAGATGCTCAAAGTAAGGACCAGAGCTCCCCCAAAGTGAACGGCAGGCATTCCCGCACTCCTCTGATGATAACAGCTAAGCTCATATTAGGAAGCCAGCATGACAAGCTTCTCCAGAAGAACCAACAGCTCCAAACAACAACAACACTTAGGAGAACCCACAACACTACTCTTCCTCTCTAGGTCTCCTTTTTATGTTGGCAACTTTCCACAGTTGGGCCATCTACACACAGCACTGCACTGATTCAGTTCAGCTGGTGTTTATATTGACCAGTTTTTTAATCTACCACACCACTGTTGAGAAGCCTGCTATAATTTTAATGGATTTACTTTTATAAGTGATTCATTGCTTTTCTCTGACAGCTTTTAAGACTTGGTCATTCTACTGAACTTCTGGGGGTTTTCCTAGGTGTCATGGAGATGTTCTTTTCTGATCAGGATATTTGGACTTCTGTGTGCATTACTTACCTGTATGTTGAATTCCCCATATTCAGAAAGTTTTCTGCTATTATTTCTGTAAATAGGATTTTTATGCCATTTGTTCTGTCTTCTAATATTTTACTAATTCTAGTTAACCTTAGGTTAGTCTTCTTTGTATAATCTAGCAGCTATTATACCCATTCTCTTATTTTTAAGGTATCCCTCCTTAGTTGGTCACCTGTATTAGCCCCATTTTCTAGTTCTGGAATTCTTTCTTCATATTGGTCAGTTCTGCTACTATACTTTGATTATAATTTTTAAGGTCCTGAATTTCTGTTTGGAACCTTTTCATGGACTCTTAATTCTTTATTAAAATGATCATTCATGTTTTATATCATTTTAGCTCAGATAGCTTTTTTATTAGTGTCCTCAGTAAACTTGCTTATCACTTTGCTGATGTCCATTATCTGTTTATTTTTATATTCTTTGAATGTATTAATCTGTTTATCTCCTCCAATATCCACTGCTATAATTCAGTTGTATGGCTTTTGATTTCCTCCACCTCAATTCCTGGGTCAGCTTTGGGAGAGGTGGGAGTACTTAGAAGAACTTTGTTGTCTTCTCATGTTTCTACTGTGTTTTGTTTTGTCTTGTTTTGTTTTTTGTGGAGGTTTGCAGGTGGATTACAGTGGACTATTTTGATACAGTGGTTAGTATGGAGACCTCTTTAGTTAACATGAAAATCTGCTTTTCAGTGATGTACCATGGCCATGGACAACTGTAGGCCTTTGCCTGTGTCCCAACATCCAATTAGCTCTTGAGCACAGAGAGTTCGAGGACAGCTGGGGCTACATTGTGAGTTCAAGGCCAACCTGAATTACGTGAGGCCCTGTCTCAAAATAAATAATTAATTAAATAGCCACTTGATTCTCTTTGCATCAGTTTTTTTTTTTTTTTTTTTTCCTCCACTGGCATCTGAGGTGAGGGAGCCTCCTCCTACTGCTGTGGTCGCACCGTAGCCTGCTTTCCTGTGGGCAATGGCAGAAGTCTTTTTTTTTTTTTTTTTAATGGGTACCAGGGATCAAACTCATGACTGCCTGCTTGCGAGGCAGGTGCTTATGCCGCTGAGCTAAATCCCCAGCCCCCAATGGCAGAAGTCTTGACTCCTCTTGGAACAACCCTAGGGACAGTTTCCTCATTGCCACTGGGCTTGTCCAGATGCCCCACAAGGTGTCTGCTGGTAGCAGAAGCAGGCCAAGTTTACAGCTAGGGTAAGAGGCCAAGCTCCCATGTGGCTGCCCTTCCTGGGAGGAAGGTTAAGTCTCAGATCCCTATTTGGCCTTTGCTGGCATGGCTGGTGTTTAGGACACAGTTTTGTTTTGTTTTGTTTTGTTTTGTTTTGTTTGTTGGGGGGGGCGGATATTTGCCTGAAGTAGATTGGTTATTGTCCAAAATGTTCCTGCCTGGCTAGGATCCCCTCTACTGGTCCTTTAACTCAAGAATGAAGGCTTTCCTGTGTTGTTTTTGGTCGTTAGTCTGCACTCATGGGCATCTGGTATCACTGGCTTCCCAACCTCTGGCCCCACCACACATTTCCCAGTTCTCACTGACGCAGGCCCGGAACACCAGTGCCTTCTCTCCTGCCTCTGCGGCCTGGGCACTGGGCAGGGAAGCAGTTCCATTTTCCTCCTTCCTTGTGTGGGGATCTGAAGCCAGTGAGCAGCTTCCCGGAGGTCAACCCTGCAGTTGCCATGGCTCCCCAGAAGCAGGAGCAGCAGGAATGCTGATGGAGGAGCAGAGCTGCGCTGACCAAGACTTTTCAGGTCCTGTTAGTGGGAAACTGGCAGAGTCACACGCTGCCTTGAGTCCGTTCAGATGGCAGAGTGCAGTGGGAAAACCTCACCAAGTGGAGAAAATAAATTAACTGGGAAACAACAGCTAAGAATCTCTTTAAAGATAAAGCACAGAGATTCCATCATTCCTCAGCTTCAGAATCCTGAAAGCATTTGTCAGTCTAAATTATTTCTAAGTGTGATTTATTAGACAGGCATAAAAATGAGGTATTTCTGTATTTGCTAACATATTTTTAAGTTTATGGCTCCAGGGTGGATGTAATATCTTAAGTTAGAGTTAGCACTAAGTTATAAGAAATTATTCCTTTGTGTACTATGTTACCTTTATTCCTCTCTCACTATGAGGTTAGTTTCCTGCTCAAAATGTACTCATCCAGCCAGAGACCATCTCTTCTAAGTGGCTGTCAGTGGATACTCAACTTTTCAGGTGCAGGAAAGCAGAAGCATAATTCCAGAGGGGAATTGATCGCTTCTGGCTTAACTTCAGCCCTAAGGGAGACCCATGAACAGTCTCCCAGACTGCTCATAACGGAAGGCTGTTCAATACTTGTCAAAAATTACTATTTGTGTTCAGCCCAAATACCAGAGTGCTGTCAACTAAAAATGTGCCACTCATACCTTCTTCCTGCCAGATGTTTGGGATCTGAACCTTTATCATATTGTGCCTCCTGGTTGCACTCCCCAATTCCAACACAAACAGGAAACAGGCCCCCCGCAGCTGGAGCTTACACTAATGCGGTTGACGTCCTAACCCGTCCCCCCACCCCCAGAACCTCTGCCAAAACTGTGTTGTCTTTGCTTGGGCTGCTATAACATCACAGCACAGACTGGGTGGTGTAAAGGATAGAAATTTACTTCTTACAGTTCTGGAGCCTGAAGATCCGAGATAAGACATCAGCAGATCAGATATCTGTGAGGAGCTGCTTCTGCAGGACTTCGCACTGTGTCTCTACCTGGGAGCAGGGAGGGGAGCTGGCTGGGGTCTCTTGGATAAGAGTAATAATTGTGTTCCACTATGTAACCGAGAATTGCCGAGAATTCCATTCCACCTCCCTACCCAACACCACCTCATTGGGAGGGTTAGGATTTGTTTTGTTATGTTGTGTCTTGGAGACAGGTCTCACATGGTCCACACAAGCCTCCTGCTTCAGCCTCCTGAATGCTGGGATTACAGGTGCATACCGCCTCACTCGGTTAGATTTCAACATATGAAACATTGCAGTTTCTCTGGTATGAGAAACCAAAAGGGTAAACAAGGGCCAAAATGTAATAGGTATTGTGAAATAGGAAGAAAATGTTCAAATGGGAAGGGGAACCAGGGAGGTGTGGGCAAGGAAGGAAGGGAAAAGAAAAAAATGAGAAATGAAGGAAAAAATGGAAAGAAAGCTTTTGTAAACAGGGAGAGAAAAGGGGGTTGAAGGGAGAGAGGAGAACGGGAAATAAAAGAATCCAGTGTCATGTACAGCTACAAATTCCCTCAATAAGTGGGATCAGTACATATATCTACAACACACCAACAAGCTTAATTAATAATGATAGTAACAGAAACCCTTGAGAGCCTCACAAGTCAGACTGTCTCATGCAACATCTGCTAGTGACCTCTGCTAGTGACCTCTGATAGCTCCCACTCACCACACCTTCCATCAGGACCTTCCCCATCCAGAGGGGACAGTCCACACAGGATGGCTGAACTATGCTGTGGAGTGGTAGGCAGTGCTGAACAGAACAAGGCAAGAGGGTCGATACACACACACCCCTTGGTCCCCTCAGTCACCTACATGGCCACATACCAAACCGCTCAGGGAAGGGAAGAGGGGCGACTTTTACTTCTTACTCTACATGACTCTGTGGTCTGGGTTTCTGTGTTGATCACCTAGTCACTATTTTTAAAATTAGACGATCAGTGAGTGCGGATGTTTCTCCACATGAGATTCGATTTCTGCATCTGCAGATCAAAAATACTTGGAAATATGGCTGAGAGTGTAGCTCAGGGGTTCAATCCCCAGCACAGGATTTTTTTTCTCTTCTTGGGTGCCAGGACAAGGCTCTCTCTGCAGTTTTAAAAAGATGACTCAGTGATATAGTATTTAGAGCTATA
>PVJX010034027.1:0-19245 GCA_004027295.1 Dolichotis patagonum
CCTGGGCAAGTATTTCTGATTTGAATTTCTCCATAGCTTTCCCTATTTGCATATTTATTTCATTTGATATCATTTCAGACATTTCAGGTGTATGGCTTCTTTTTTCTTCTATGTACACAGCTTCTAAGCTTTCTTGGGGAGGGCTAGGGCTTTGAGCCTGCCTTTTGGTCTTTCCTTTTGTCATTTTTCTATATTTCCTCACTTTCAGCGGTGTTCCAAAGCTTTCTCTGAATGTGTGACGAATTACCTCTTGCACCCTCAGTTCCTGAAGGGGAAGTGGCTTCCCCATAGTCTCTTGGCTTCCTCACAGGGTCCTAACTCCCCTCTGTGAGCTCCTGGCTCCCTAAGTTGTAAGGGGAATCCTGGGTGTGGTCACCCCGGAGCCTGTGGAATCTCAGGCAGGCCAGGCCACTGTGCTTTGTCCCAGGCAGGTCTCCAGGAGGTTCCCTGTGAGTGAAGGGTGGGCCTACAGGTCCCAAAGTGTCAGGCCAAAATGCTGGTTTCTGCAAAGTTCCTGGTCCCAAACAGACCTGGCCAAGATGCCAGTCTCCACAATATTCCCAATCCAAACAGCCCAGACCTCTCTGCGGGTCTGGGAGGTTCCCGGTCCCAAAGATTCAGGCCACAATGCTGGTCTCTGGGAGATTTCCTGGGGGTGAAGGTCGGGGCTACGGGCCCAGACAGACCTGGCCCAGATGCCGGTCTCAGGACAGTTCCCTGCAGATGAAGGGCATGCCTACCAGTCCCAAACAGTCGTGCCGAGATGCAGGTCTGCGCAGACTTTCAATCCAAACAGCCTGGGTCACTCTGCGGGTCCTGGAGCTTCGGGTCCCATAGAGTCAGGCCGCTATGCTGGTCTCTGTGAGATTTCCTGGGGGTGAAGGGCGGGGCTACGGGCCCAAATAGACCTGGTCCAGATGCTGGTCTCAGGGCAGTTCCCTGGGGATGAAGGTCGGGCCTACCAGTCCCAAACAGTTGCACTGAGATGCTGGTCTGCGCAGACTTTCAATCCAAACAGCCCTGTAATACTAAGTTTCAAATCAGTCTTATCCATTGTTACAAAGTTTCTTGTGTTACCTATTTAACTGGGTTTCTTATTCCTGTTCTTGAGCATGTGGCATAGAATTGTAAAGATCTCCAAAGCAATTCTCAGTGTTCTGTGCAATAAAACCTTGCATTTTTTAATAGAAAAAACACCAGAAATAAAAGACTGGATTGTATCTTTAATATCAAAGCAATATGTTTCAAATGACTAAGCAGGCCACTAACAATTTAGATGAAAGTGTGCAATCAGACAATTAATGAGTTATAAAACCCCCTCATTGAACATTAACCCTAGAGAACATATAGGGTTGTATGTACATCATAAATATTTATTTGGTTGGCACATGAAAGCCTTTAGAGCTACATTCTGTTGTTTTAGTTTACAATTCACTGTTTATATTTACATGAAAGGAAAAATAAAAGACATTCTAAACTTTATTCTTCTGCTTTCAAGGCTTTTTTGAGGGGAAACTAGAATTCAGGATGTCAATCTGTCAATCAATAAATGTTTAATAAATGATTTTCTTGGATATTGAGCAGTGTAAAGTATGGTGGTATATGGCAAAAAAATTTAAGTTCTGCTCCCATGCCTCAGGAATTATTAACAGAGGATGAAACCAGAAGTTATGAAGTAATTTAAGTACCCAGGGTATAATTTTCATTAAATACACCTACAGAGCTCAGTGTAGGGAGGAGTAGCATCATAGTTCATAACATGGCATTTGTGGCCAGAAGGAAGATTTTCTAATTATATGGTAGATAATCTGGACTTTAGAGAAGAGGTTGGATTTTCATTGAGGGAAGCGCCACTGAGAAGTTCAATGAACATGGTGTATTTGGGGCATGAAGGAGGCCAGCTACACAGGAGCTGAAAACCTCAAGCACACAAACACAAGAAAAGAAGGAGTCAGTGTCTGACATACCTAGCAGACTACAAGAGTCAAGGATTGAATGCTAAATTCTGAATCCTGGTGTTTCTGAATCCTGGTGTTGCTGATCAAGAGGAGTTAATGGCTCTGTGTAGCAAAGTAAACTAAGAGACATCGGAGATGTAGAGGTGAAGACCAGTCTCTAGATCCAGACTATTGTCAAGTTTGCAAAGAGGAAAAAACATTCATTGGACACACATGCTGGTTTTAGACAAATTAGTGAAATATGGAAGACAATCGTTGACATTTTCCTCTGTCTCCTCTTTGTGCAAGTTGGGTATATTGTGCTGGCTCTGGCCTTTGTTTTACTTTGTTTCAGTCTCACTGTATTCTATTTCATGTGTTCTTAAAATCTAAAGGCTAAAATCTCTGGGTTTTGTCAACTATTTGTATAAATTAAAGAAGGATAATATGTGGCATCTAGTGATATTGGTAATATCTCTTCCATTCCTTCAGTGAATATCTTAATATTCTTTGGTCAAATGCATATTTTCTTAAGAAAATATTTTTTAAAAATACTTTTAAAATGGAAGTTTCAAGTTTACAGAAAAATTAAGAGGAAGGTAAGAGACTTTCCATATACTTCCTGCTTCTATGCATATACAATCTCTGCATTTAATCTCAATATTCCTAATCAGAGTGGTACATTTGTTATATTAATGAACCTTACACTCATACATATTTTAGTGTTGACTGTAAGCACTGCGTATTCCATGAATTTGCAAACATGTACAATCACATGTATCGATTGTTGTAGAATTTTATTGTTATTTTTACTGCCTTAAAAACTCCCAGTATTCATTGTTTATCTCTTTTATCTCTTGGTGAGCACTGATTTTTTTTAACTGTTTCTATAGTAAATTGCCTTTCCAGAATGTCATATGGTTAACATCACATAGTATATAGCATTTTCAGATTAATTTCTTTTAATATGTGTAATGGTTGATTATGTCAACTTGCGACATTTAGAAGCTTAACTAAATGGATTTAGTAACTCTACACCCAAGGGTGTAGATGAAGACCCACCCTAAGGGGGCTCATCATCTGGAGGTGTAAAAGGGAAGGAGGAAGGACAAATGCATTCCATTCTTGGGAGAAGCTCCAGTCTTCACCTTTGGTTGGACCTCTCTCCTGGCTTCCAGCGTAGACTCTTCAGCTTTCTGGCACAGACTCTTCAGCTTTCTGTCATACAGCCTTCGGCCTTCTGTCGCAGACCGATCAGCCTGCTGGTGTGGACTTGCACTGGACACTGGGGTGAACTCCAGACCTTGGATTGAATCCTTTGTCCTCCAGTGCATAGACACCCTCTGCATGCCTCCTTATCCTCCTCTGGCTGACCATCATACGCCAATCTTCTTGTTCTTTTTACATCTGTATATCTTGTGTTATATCTGTTCTCTCTAGTAAAGCCCTGACTAATACAATATGTAAGTTATATTTAAGTTTCTTCTATGTCCTTTTTTGTTTTGATAGCCACTTATCTTTAGTGCTGATATATCACAGTCTGTTCATTCACCTACTAAAGTATATCCTGGAAGCTTCCAAGAGTTGAAAATTTAGTTGCTAAAAACATTCATGTGCAGGGTTTTGTGTGGACATAAAATTTTAATTCTGCTGGATAAATACCCAGGAACATGATTACTAAATCATGTGATAAAAATATCCTAATTTATAAAGAACTGTCAAACAGTCTTCTGAAGAGGTGAATGCAAAATAGTTTTTGCATTCTCACAGCAATAAGTCACAGTTCTTGTTACTCTATACCCATGATGACAAGCCTTTTAGAATATTCAGTGATAACTAATAGCTGGCTGTAGCACATGTGACATAGGTTTGCCACAACTGCTCTATGTTTCACCAACATTTGGTGGTGTCAGCACACTGGATTTTGACCTTTCTAACTTATGTAGCTTGCTGTTATTTTCAGTCATGTTTCCCTGATGGCTATGGTGTGCAGTACCTTCCTATACACTAATGTGATGTCCTTATGTCTTCTTTGGTAAGGTATCTGATAAGGTCTCTGTCCCAGTTGTAATTACTCTAATTACTTACTTTCTTATTGAATTTTAAGAGTTCTTCATATGTTTTAAATAACAGCAATGTGTCAGATAAGTTTTTTAAAAATATTTTTCTCAGTCTGTGATTATTTCCTCTGCAGAGTCTTTTGCACAATAGAGGTTTCTAACTTTAGTGTTTATTAATTCTTTTTTTATGGATCATATCTTTGTTGCCGTATTAAAATGTCATTGCCATACTCAAGGTCAAGATCGTCAAGATTTTTTCTAATTTTATCTTTGAGGAATTCCACAGTTTTTTGTTTTATATTTAAGTCTGTAAGTTCACTTTAAGTTAAATTTTGTGAATGGTGTAAGCTTTGTGCCTTGATTTCTTGCTTTGCGTGTGAATGTTCAATCACTTTGGCAGTATTGTTGATGAGACCGTCTTTTCTCCAGTCTGTTTCCTTTGCACGTCTGTCAATGACCAGCTGTTTATATCCATATGAGTCTATTTCTGAGTTCTTTGTTCTGTTCTGTTGATGTGTTTGACTATTCTCTTGCTAATACCCTACTTATTTTTGTAGTTAATTTTATAGTAGTTGAAGTTGGGTAGTGTGTCTTACAACTTTGTTTTTCACTTAAAATACTGTGTTGGCTATTCTGGGTCTGTGGCCTCTCCATACACACTTTAGAACCAGATTCCTAACATTTGCAAAATACCTTTCTGGCTTTTTGACTGCAATTGCATTGAATATATAGATTGAGTTGTGAAGCAATGACATCTTAGCAATAATAAGTTTTTCTACACATAAACATATAAGATCAATCCATTTATTTAGTTCTGATTTTGTTCATCATAATTTTGTTCATTCCTGTGATTTATTTACAAATTTGTTAGATTTTCACCTAAGTGGTAAAATAAAAGATATTATGTTTGAAGTTTCAAATTCTACTTGTTTTTTGCTAGTAGTGGGGAGAGAAGTGGACTAATATGTATCCCGCCTGCAAAGGTCATTCAGAGACAGCCTGTGTGATTTACTGCCACAGCCTGCATGAAGTTGAAAGTGGATTCCTTCGTGATACTATTGGGGTTCCAGGAAAGAGTGGTGGCTAGTCATATGAGGTATGTAGGTATAAAGCATATCCTATTTGGAGCATGGCTGTAAGCTTTTAGATATAGAAAATGATTCAAAATGCTGAAACTTGCTCCATGAGTTCTGCATCAGTTGCTCTTTAAGATGGCACACTGAGTTGCTAATTTGATTGATTCTTACCCAATTTCATGTCTGAACTTTTCTTTAAGATCTTACTTCTGAGAAAGACAATGTAGGGCAACGAGCACAGAAAATAAATCTTTGTAAGCTCAGTATTACCAGAGTAAAGTAGCAATAGTTCAACTACCTAACTCAGTTGAGTTTTTCAATTGCACTTTCTTATTAATAATTGAACAGTGTTAGCAAGCAATTTCAAATACAATGATCTGTACATTTTCCAGCGCCAAACTCTGGCGTGGTGGTATTTATCACTATGTTATCTAATGTTTCTGAACATAGTATTTTCCAAGTGCAATACACAGTAAAAATTGGTTTATTGAGTAATTGAAAAGTGATGAAATTTTCATTCTGGCTGGTGATTATTCATTTATAATTGTTTGACATTTGACATAAAGAAAGTTAAAAATAAAGTAAATCAACTATGAATCTAAATGCTAGTCATTATCAGCTTGATTCTTTCTGTCATGAAACTTTCAGAGATGCAATTTTTTTCATGATTAACTAAGATTTTTTTTGGATTTTTGGAAGTTGAAAAGTCCACATAAAATTATATTTGATGCTTTTAAATGAAGACTATAATGTAGTAATGCATTTTAAAGAATTTACAATAAGTGCATGCCAAATTTGGTTTATTAGTAAAGTCAAATAGCTTAGAAAACTATAAATGATTTCACCTTCCCTAAGAAAACAGCCTAGGTATAGTTTATACAGAACCCTGCCCAATTATTTTTCACTTAGGTAAGACTCGGTCACTTCTGAAACATATTTATTGCAGAAATTTGATCAGTTTGTTGTCTTTAAAAATTATTGTCATATCATGCTTTGTGTCACTGTTGACAACACAGGAGGAAAGCATAAAAACTACAACCTTAATCAGTTATTTTAAGGCTCCTCATTACACTTTCTAGCACAATTTATTAACCATCAGTTATCACAATTATATGTGTGTGTGTGTGTGTGTGTGTGTGTGTAATCACTATATAGGAAAAATCGTAAAACTTTGCCTTTTGAAGGTTCATTTCCTCTGTATTCAGTTGATTCTCTATATTTCAATATCTCCTTATCATGTCTTCTTATGTCTTATCATATCAAGACTAATGCCATCTGAGTCTTCTTGTGCAGTGGTATGGATTTTTGTAAACATAAGATAAAAAAAAAATCACTCCTCATATATTCCTATATTCATTCCAGTGTAAGTGATATCCCTCCAGTCCATTATGAACAATTTTAAGTAACATGATTTATGTATGAATATCAGGTAAAAATGCTATTAAAATTTATTATCTTAATACACATTAGTTCATTTACAAACCAAAACTTCATTGGAAGGATAGAATATATATAATTCTTACCAAACACAATACACATCGGTTCCAACATTTTTTTATTATAGTAGACTGTTTAATGGCCTGATGTCACTTGCCACTTTGTGACTACCTCCTTCCAGTGAGATACTGCTCTTTCCACTGTCAGGAAGTAGTGTGTATCTCTTTACCCTTTTGAATCTGGGCTGGCCTTGTGCTTTGCTTTGACCAATAGAATTTAGTAGAAGTGACAGTTGTTTCAGACCTTCAGTACACTTTAAAGTTTCTGACTTTACCCCCCGGGGACTTTGAGACCACCATGCTATGTAAAATGCTACATTGAAAGATCATATGGTGACAGAAATCAGATCTTTCCAGTTAACACCCAGCCTTAAGTCCCAAGTAGGATAGTGAGACCACACTGGAACTGCCAGCTCATGCTAGCTGCTACCTTCTTGTAATTGCACAAATGAACCCAGCCAAGGTCAGCAGAACTCACTTAGTCAACCCATCAGAGTTTTGTTGTTAATCTACTAATTGTTGGTATTAGAAAGACACCTGAAACACCCCTAGAATACCTTATTGAGAATATTTTAACTGTACAAGATAATACTTCTTAAAGATTACCCTCAACTTTCATTTTTCCAATCACTTTGTATTAATTTTTGTCAAAACCATCTAGTTTCCTGGAGACTGTCAACATTTCATAGAGGACCTCTGTACTTTTCTGTACAGAGCATTTCAGACTGTATTTCTCTGTTGTTGGGTTTTGGCTGCACAGTGCAATGATCAAGCTGCTTTTCTTATCCAAGGTAACACAAATGACCCCACCAAAGAATGTGCTGGAAGGTAGTATCTCTGTAGACCTTAAAAGAACAATTATGTAATAGTTCATATGCCACCTAAGATTTTGGAAACTGTCTGACTGAGGAAGTGTAGAGAAAAGAGAAAATAATGAATGAATATGGGACCACAAACATAGAGAGGAAGTAATACATTATAATTACAATAAGCCACAATTTTCTTGTAATCCTTATATTTTTCAATTCATTTTTAAATTGGAATTTTAATGAAATGCTTGGAAAATTGTAATTCAGTCTTGGAAGTATCTTGCTCAGTTACATACATTATTTACTTCCAAGTAGCTGACAAATAATATCATATGTAATTTATCTTGAATTGATTCATGCTATACACTCTTCAATTTCTTTATTTGATAGTAAAATTTACCTACATTTGAAGTACCTTCTGATATACTCCACATTTAGGTGATAGAATAAAATAATCTGAGACATGCATGCTTAAAATATATATTTCAATAAAAAGACAAAAATGTGATTATTGAACTATATTTTTGATACCATCCTTTTAAGCAAATTCCATCAGAAATGGAGAAAAACAATAGCTTGTGTGGTCTCAGCAGACTATACATGGAAGGAAACCCTAGTAAAAGTGACCACAGGCTTCTATTGCTATCTCAAGGAACTAAGGAAGGAAAGAAACTGTTTCATCCGATGAAGCTGTTGTCACTGTGGTACCAAGTAGTAGGTCTGCCTTAGACTAATAAGGGGCCAAGGTTTCAAATTTTAGAGTCTGACTCATATTTATTCCTTGCTTTGCTTAACTAATGATTTTCTAAACATGTATGATTCCTTAATGTCACTTTTTGATTTCTTGTATCTATGCATGGAGGGTTTAGTTTGTCAGAGATAATATAATTAAATTCCAGCTGGAAATGAGAAAAATGTATGTGCACTGCACTCCAGGAATATAGCAGACATCCTATGTTCTGCATCAGAACAATTTAAGAACCCTAAGGTACTAAGTAGCTCAATTTCTTGGTTGCCTCAAAGAATTAAGTTTCAAAGTCCCTGGATAATCTATTCATGGCAGGCTTTCTTTTTAAATGTTTTCTCAAAGTTTCTCATAACTCCATGTCCTTTGAAAACACCCAACATAAGCAGTAAAGTATTCTAGCACAGGATAGAGATGCGAGCAGAGTCCAAAGTAAATAGAAAAAGGCATCAAGCTTGCTACATGGAGAAGAGCACAACACACTGAGCAGTAGGAGACAACATGTGGGTCAGACAGCAGCATGCATTGTTGAGGAAGTAATGAAAAGCTTCTTGTGAGGGACTGGATTTAAAATTCTTCAGGGTAGAAGACTGATGTGATTTGGGGATTGGTGGTAGATTGGGACCAGATTGGATGGCAATTTCATGCTGTAATGAGACATGCAACAGTAACTTGGCCCTTTATTGTATTGGTTCTAGTTCTTTTTAGGAGATTCTGCTATGTTATGTAATACACCTGCAATTAATTGACATACATTTATTTATTGTTCAATTATGTGAAATCATGATGGTCAGTATTCAAGAATTTAGCTTTTTAAAACTCAAACATGAGTATTCAAAATGATATGTAACGTATGGAAGCAGAGTAAAAAGTAGCAACTAATAGATCTGGCACTGGTATTAATTAAGAATGATTAAAGTACAAGATCTTTCTATTGAAATGAAGATCTAAGACAAGCATATGAACAATTGACACCCAGCATTCTCATTGACTGGTTACCTGAACTATTTGGATTTAATGATGTTATTAGTTACCTCCAATTCCCAGTTTTGCTTTGCTACTATACTGCACAACATCATGTTAAATAGGTCATCAAATGAGAATGACATTCTCAGCCACAAGTGTCAGAAATAATTTCAAAGGGCACCTGACAAGGAGGGGGAAAGTAGTTACTGGATAAAAACCAAAAGAAAAATAGCATTTTATTGTCAGTTTAAGATGAAATTACTTCTTATTTTAAGAAAAATCAACCATATTAACTATGCTCAAATTGCTATAAAAGTTTACATTACTCCATATCAAATGAGGGCAGCTTCCTTTTCCAATAATTCTATTTCCTAAGATAGTTCTATTCATGGATACTTTTGCCTTTGAAAATTTTCTTTAATAAACATTTGATATCTACTCTATCCTGGGAGAGGACTCCTGTTTGTATAGTCTCTGCCGAGGGCATTGATCACATTAATCTCACTCAAATGTTTATATGTGAAAAGAACCATGTGATAAAGCACCTATCACATATTGACAATTTCTAGCAAATATATTTTATATAGATAGGTGTATACACACAGTATTGTACCTAAAATATTGGCTCCAATAATTATAGAACAAAATAATAATAATAATAATGATAATAATAGCAATAAAATATACCCTCCTTTTTTTTTCTGCTTGGTAACCCAAAGTTTAAAAAGCAAATCATGTCACTGCAGTATGAGATAATGGTGACAGCATGTGGACATCAGCAAAGGAATTAAAAAGACCAGTGAATCTACTTGCATAGATGTAAATTAGCTAGTCAGTGGCCATTTCCAAAAATCTATTTATTGCTAAGCAACCTCAGTCATGTATGGGTGAGTGTGAAGTGATTCTGTTTTTGTTATTCCTGTATGCAGAAAATTTCAATTATAGATCCTACTGTAAGACTGTGAGAGTGCATTACAGTAAAATTTTCCAAACTTATAGGCACCAGAGATTTAAGAGACAGAGCATGTCTATTTTATCAATTCTACTTCACACACTTTCCCTCTATGGGTTGGAAATTCCTTCATTTGACTCAGAGGCCCTGCTGTTTACAGAGCTTAAATGAGGTGTCTACTTAAGAAACAATTTATAGAAAACAAAAATAAAATTTTGTTTTGAAAAGGTGAACCAGATTCTCTAATGAGCTTATCATTCACAATTTAATATCTGATGAGACATTGCTAACCCACTTCTATGACTCACATCAGAAAGATCAAGGTTGTATAAAAGCATAGGAGCTGAAGAATAGTTTTAGCTCCAAGTGCCAATATCACTAGATTTTTAGTGGGACTCTGGCTGATATAATTTACAGGAAAAAGTGCCATGATCCATTAGCATTGTCTTCCATGCATGCAGGAAGTCAAACAAGCTGTAACTATCCTTGCGTGGCTCATTAGAATAGACTTTTAGGAGAGAATTTCCAAAAAAGGATAGAGAACTAAGGAACTCTTAAAAAAAAAAGAAATTGAAAAAGATCTCAGAGAGTGGAAAAATATCTTCTGCTCCTGAAGAGGCAGAACTAACAAAGCCAAAATGGCCATCCTTCCCAAATTGACGTATGATCCCATTCAAAACACCAACAGCATGCTTCACAGAACTGAAGACAATAAGCATAAAATTCATACAGAACCAGAAGAGACCCAGAATAGAAAAAAAATAATCCTGAACAACAAAAGCAAAGTGGGAGGCATCACAGTTTTGGACTTGGAGTTACATTTCAATGCTACTGTGAACTTAGAGCTTGGTATGAACACAAAAACAGTTGTAAGGTTTAGTAGAACAGAAGATGAAGGAACAAATATGTTCAACTATTTGATCTTCAACCAAAGGCACCAAAAACTACACTGGAGGGAAAAAGCCTCTTTAATAAATAGTGTTGAGAAAACTGTCCACATACAAAAGGTTGAATCTAGACCCGTATCTCTTGCCATAGACTAAACTAAAATCAAAATGGATCAAGGAACTAAATGTTAAAAACACTTAGAGTTGGCCCCCACACACGTACCTTTGGTGGGTGGAAGATGAACCCAAGAGCCAGGACAGGTGGGTCCTGAGTGTGTGGGCACACACATGCCTTTGGAGGGCAGAGTAATCAGCGAGACCAGCAGCATGGAAGTGTCTACAGTAGCAGTGAGGAGCCAGCAGTGGGGCTCTGGAGAGCTCCACCAACAGAAGACCAATCCTAGTCTCCATATCCAGAGACCAGGATCAGCTCCATGCCCAGCACATTTCTGGGATCTAACATGGACACTGTCACAGAACTGGAAACACCAGAGGTATTGTACTGCTTTTGTTCTCCCTTGTTGTCTGACTGGCTATTCCTTTCCTGTCTGGTTGGATGTCATCTTGTTTTGTTTATGGCTTTTTCCCTTCTCTTTTTCTTTGGTCTCTTTTTTCTTTCTTTTCTTTTTTATTCTTTCTTCCTTCTTTTTTTTCATGGTTTAGATTTCTTACCTTTATTTTCATTTTCCTCTTTCAATCTTCTTTCTCTCATCTGCAAATACTGCTTGAATTTTAAACATTGTCGCATGTCTTCCTGATTACTCCTTTGCATTCTATTTAGTTCTTCCCCTTCTGTGTCCTCCAGTTCCCCAGAACTCCAGTTTCCCAAAACTTTGACATCCAATCTTAACTCTACTGTATCACTTTAACCCACTCCCTACTTAATTTAACCACTAACCCCTCACAGAAGAATAAAATCATTCCACTAAAGGAAAAACCACTGCATGTAAGTATATGCTATATGTTTGTTTCTGTTACATAATTTTAGAGTTTTCACATAATTTTAGAGTTTGAAATAGATGACTTTAGAAAAATGATGGAAATTAAATATGCCCAACATAGGGAAAAAGTGGAATCCATGAAAGAGTTTTACACAGAAATTCACGAGATTAAAACCTCCATTGAAAGTATATTAAACAGATTGGTGAAGACAGAATTTCATTTTTTTAGGACAGAATTTTATCTAGTGACAATAAAAAGAAAGATAACTTAAAAATAGTAAAACAGTATGAAAAACCAATCCAACAGCTACCAGACAAAGCAAAGAAGAATAACATAAGAATGCCTGGGGTCATTGAGAAAGCTAGAGACAGCACAAATGTTGTGAAGAAAACAACTCTTCACAGAAATAATGGCAAAAATTCACAGATGTGGGTAAAGAATTTGACATACAAATAAATGAAGTATACAGAACTCCAAACATTCATAACCACAATAAGACTATATCAATACTAGTAAAAATCAAGATTGCAGAAATTTGGCACAAAAACAGAATATTAAAAGCTGTTAGAGAAAAGAAATAAATCATCCATTAAAGAAGGCCTAGTAGAACCATGATAGACTTCTAAACACAAACCCTCAAGTCACGAAGAGCTTGGAGTATTTCAAGTCCAAAAAAAAAAAAAAAAAAAAACAATTTCCCACCTACATTGATGTACTCTGCAAAACTATCTTTCAACATTAATGAAGAAATAAAATAACTGCATGACAAAGAACAACTAAAGAAATTCATGACCACCAAGCCAACCCTACAAATAGATAAAAATGAACACAATTACAACAACAGAAAAAAATCACTAGGCAGGGCAAGTAATTAAACAGAGGAGAAAAGCAAGGAACCAGGAAAATAACATGACAAAGATAAATGAATACATACCAGTTATAACGATAAATGGCCTTAATCCACTAATCAAAAGAAATAGACTGGCAGAGTGGCTCAAGATAAAGATCCAACAATATATTGCTCATAAAAAGAAAGAACCAATATAGTCAAAATGGCCATACTCCGAAACCTGCTTTATAGATTTAATGCAATTCCATTCTAAATACCATTAGCATTCTCACAAAACTAGGGAAAATATTCCTAAAATTCATTTGGAATCAGAAGAGATGTAAAATTGCAAAGGCAATTTTGGCCAAAAAGGCAAGGCAGGAGGCATCACAATCACAGACATGAAATTATATTACAAAGCTACTGTGATAAAATCAGCATGGCACTGGCAAAAAAAGAAAAAAAGCCCTGAGGATCAGTGAAACAGATTTTCAGACATGACTACAAAAACACTCAGTCACCTTATTTTTGACAAAGAGGCCAAATGTCTTCATTAGAAGAAAGATAACCTCTTTAGTAAATGGTGCTGGAATAATTGGCTTTTCATATGCCACAACTAAAACTAGACCTCTGTCTATCACCATGCACTAAACTAATGTCAAAATGGATCAAAGATCTAAAAATTAATACAGAAACACTAAATCTTCTGGAAGACAAAGTAGGTAAAAATCTTGAAAACATAGAGGTAGGCAGAGAGTTCATGAACAAAAATCAAACTGCACGGGAAATACTTTCCTGAACCAACTGGGATCTGGTCTGATTAAAACTTTTTGCATGTCAAAAAAAATCCCAAAAGAGTGAAAAGAAAAGTCATAAATTGGGAAAATATGTTGTTCAATTGTCCCTCAGACAAAGCACTTCTATCTAAAACATATAAAGAATTAAAAAATATGAGGCTCCCAAAATTAAAAGACTCAATCCAACAATGGGCATCTGAGATCAATGCATACTTCTCAGATGAAGAAATACAAATGGCAAATAAGTATATGAAAAAATGTTCACCACCACTGGTCATTCAAGAAATGCAAATCAAAATAACAGAGATTTCATCTCACTCCAGGAAGAATGGCTGTCATCAAGAAATCAAGTAAGAACATTCTGGAGGGGTTATGGTGAAAAGGAAACTTCCACTGTTGGTGGGAGTGTAGATGGGTGCACCTACTTCATTATAGTTCAGAATTACTCCATTGTATAAAATTACCACATCTTTTTTATCCATTCCTTGGTTGATGGGCATTTGGGTTGTTTCCAAGATTCAGCTATTACAAATTGTGCTTCTATAAACATGGGTACACATGTATTGCTGTGGTATGATGTTTTTAATCTTTCTGGGAAAATACCCACAAAGAGAATTGATGGGTGGAATGTGACCTTTAATTCCAGTTTTTTGAAGAATCTCCACATTGATTTCCACAGTGGTTGCACTAGTCTTACTCCTACCAAAGGTGCAGAAGGGTATTTTTTTCCCCACAAGTCTTCCATCTTATTGATTTTTTGACAACAGCCATTTTTTTTTCTGGAGTGAGATAGAATCTTAGTGTTGCTTTAATTTTCACTTTTCAAAAAACCAATGATGCTGAAAATTTTTTCATATATTTATTTACCATTTGGAATTCATCATCTGAGAAGTGTTTATTCATCTCAGATGGTCATTTTTGCATTGACTTTCTTAATTTGAGCATTCAGATCTTTTTCAATTCTTTATATGTTCTAGATAGAAGTTCATTGTCTGAGGGACAGTTAGATAAAATTTTTTCCCACTCTGGATTGTCTTCTCACTTTTTTGGTGATTTCTTTTGATATGCACAAATTTTTCATAACAAAATCACAGTTATTAATTCTTTGAAGTGTCTGTCATGCAGTTCATGAAGTCTCTGACTCTACCAACTCTTCAAGATTTCGACCTACTGTTTCTTCCAGGAGGTTATCTTTAATTTTTTTTTTGTCTTTTTGAGACAGAATCTTATTATACAGATCAGGCTGGCTTTGAGCTCATTTTGTAGCCCAGTGTGATCTAAAATTCGCAATAGTCCTCCTGCTTCAGTCTCCCAAGTGGTGAGATTACAGGTGTGAGACACCACACACAGCTCATGTTAATATTTTGACTTTAGTTAATGCATACTGATAGACATGTGTTTGGTTTAATCTTTGACATGTGGAAAGGCAGTTTTTTCAGTATCATTTATTAAAGAGGCATCTTTCTTCTGGTGAACATGTTTGGTTCCTTTGTCAAAGATACAGTAGCTGAAAGTCTTTGTAGCTGTGTCTGCATCTTTTAATCTGTTCCACTGATTCTTGGGTCTGTTTTTGTTATTGTTGTTGTTGTTTTGCCCTTGCCATACTGATTTTTATCACAGTAGCTTTGTAATATAATTTCAAGTCTGAGATTGTGATGCTGCATGTCTTGCCTTTGTTACCCAGGATTATCTTTGCTATTTTATGTCTCTTCTGGTTCCAAATGAATTTTAGGAATGTTTTCTCTAGTTCTGTGAGGTATGCTAATGATATTTTGTTTGGAATTGCATTAAGACTGTATAACAGTTTTGGGAGTATGTTCATTCTCATATTGTTGGTTCTTCCTATTCATGGGCAAGGAATATCTTTCCCTTTTCTGATATCCTCTTCAATCTCCTTTTTCAGAGTACTGTAATTTTCAGTACATGGATCTTTAAATCCTTTGCTAGAGTGATTCCTAAATATTTCATTTATTTGAATTCTATTGTAGGTATTGGTGATTTTCTGTGTTTGCACAGGATCTGTAATGATTTCACCCTTTTCATTCCTCAATGCATGAATTTGAGTCTTTTCATTCACTTTTTTAAAAAAAGGTTGGCTAAGGGCTTACCAATTTTAATTCATTGTTTCAAAGAACTAACTTATTGATACATTGATTCTTTGTATTGCTTTCTTAGTCTCAGTTGTGTTAATTTCTGCTCTGATTTTTATAATTTCTTTCCTCCTATGAGGTATGGTCTTGATTTGGTCTTCTTTTTCTAGAAGCTGGAGGTACAGTGTTAGGTTATTTATTTGTGCTCTTTCTGATTTCCTGATATGAAAAATCACTGCTATATATTTTTCTCCTAGGACTGTTTTCATTATGTCCCATATGATCCACTATGTTTTATTTACATTTCCATTTAACTGTAGCTATTGTTTAATATCTTCTTTAATTTCATGTGTGACCTATTGTTCATTCAGTAGGATGTTGTTTAATTTCCATGTGTTTATGTAGTTTTTATAGTTTCTTTTGCATTTAGTTTCTAATTTAAATTCACTATGGTCAGATAATAGACATGGGATAATTTCAATTCCTTTGTATTTACTTAAGCATGTTCTATGGGTTAGCATATTGTCTATTTTAGACAATATTCCATGTGCAGCTGAGAATATGTATTTTGATGTTGCATGGAACACTCTGTAAACACTTATTAAATCCACTTGTTTGCATATTTTATTCAATTCTGTTATTTCTTTCTGACTTTTTGTCTAGTCTATATATTTCTTTGTTACAATTGGGTATTTAAGGTCCCCTGTTATAATTGCGTTATTGCCTGTTTGATTTTTCTTGTCTCTTAATGTTTGTCTTAGATAGTTACATGCTCCTGCATTTGGTGCATATGTATTTATGATTTTTTCTCTTCCTCTTGAAGTTTTTTCCTAAGAAATATGTAGTGAACTTCTTTATCTCTTGTGATCATTTTTGATTTGAAGTTCACATTGTCTGCAAACAGAATAGGTACTCCTGCTTTTTTCTAGGTTCCTGTTGCATGGAATATTATTTTCTATCCTTTGACTTTCAGTCTATAAATTTCTTCTTAAGTTGAATGTGTTTCTTGCATGCAGCATATTGTTGCATCTTCTTTGTTAATCCATTCTGCAAATCCATTTTTTTTGGATTGTTGAGTTGCAGCCATTTACATTGATGGTTATAACCTATATGTATTGGTTTATCTTTCAGCACTCTTTGTAAGGTTAATTTGGTGTCATGAATTTTTTCAGTTGTTCTTTGTCATGTAGTTGTCATATTTCTCCATAATTTTGAAAGGTAGTTTTGTAGGGAACATCAATGTGGGTTGGAAATTGTTTTCTTTTAGGACTTGAAATACTTCACTCCAAGCTCTTCTTTGATTTGAGAGTTCGTATTGAGAAATCTGCCATGATTCTAATGGCCTTTCCTATTATAGATGACTTGGTTTTATTCTCTAATAGGTTTTAATATTGTTTTTGTGCTGCATTTCTGAAATTTTGGCTGTTTGGATTTCTATATGCCTCAGGTATCTATGTATCAGATTCTGTTTCCATTCTTGGGCAATTTTCTACCATTAGTTTTGAAAGTAGTTTATTTTTTAAAAATTTCATTTGCATCGACTCCTGCTTTTTTCATTAATATTGGCAGCTTATATTGCTTTTTCTTTGCATCCTCTTGGATTTTTTGCACTGTTATTTCATAGTTCCTTGTTATTTTTAAGAGATATTTCATGATTGCTAGCCATGATCCTATCTTTAAGGTCTGAAAATCTATATTCACTTTCATTCAAGTGGTTTTGCCAGCTTTCAATAAATTTTTAATTTCTTGGTTATATATTTTTTATTTTAAAGAGAATAAAACAAAAGAGGGCAGAACAAAGCATATCAGAACAGAACAACAAAGCAACATAGCACTTTATAATAAGACAACCGGACATTAACAGTAGCTAAAAAAATGTCTCTTTCTTTGCGTTAGTTGAGCATAGATTCAAATAGAATAATATCAAACATAACAAAATATTATACAACCATTCAAAAGAATGAAAGAATTACAGGACATTCTGAAGGGAATAACAGAGAATGATCAATGGCTACTATAATATCTAATTTTCAATTAAAAATTTGTTTATACTATCACATATATTAAAATCCCAATAAGACACAACCGATAGAACTGGTAATAGCAGAATAGAAGCATGGTAGGACTTCTAAGCAAGACGATATTAAATCAGCAATGGCTGCCATAGTGTTTTGTTTTCTTCAAAACAACTGTTTATACCATCACAGACAATAAAGTCAAACAAAACAGATTAAAACCATTCCAACTGATGAATGAATACATTGAAAGGCTTCAAAGCAATGAAATGGGAAATCATGATTACCATAAAATCTTATATACACTTACCAACTCTCATACTAGGGAGACTATACGGTATTTACACATGTAGTCTGCTTTATTTCGTTTATGAGTATGGTCTCAAGTTGTGTCCATTTATTTATAAATATCTCAATGTGATCATTCTTTATAGCTGAGTAGTACTTCATTGTATAAAAATGCCACAACTTTTTTATTCATTCCTAAGTTGATGGGCACTTAAGTTGTTTTTGAGATCTGGCTATTAAATTGTGCTGTTATAAACATGGGTGCACATATATCACTGTGGTATGATGTTTTCAGTTCTTATGGGAATATTCCCAGAAGTGGAATAGCTGGGTCAAATGGGACTTTCAATCCCAGCTTTTGGAAGAATCTCCATCCTGACCTCCACAGTGGTTGCACCAGTCTACACTCCCACCAACAGTGCAGAAGAGTTCCTTTGCCCCCCACAGCCTCTCCAGCATTTGTTGTTGGTAGTTTTTTTTTTTATCCTGGTCATTCTTTCTAGAGTGAGATGGAATCTCAGTGTGGTTTTAATTTGCATTTCTCTCATGACTAATGATGATGAACATTTTTTCATGTATTTATTTGACATTCATATTTCTTCATCTGAGAACTGTGTATTCATTTCAGATGCCCATTTTTGGATTGCATCTTTGAATTTCAAGGGTCTGATTTTTTTTTAAATTCTTTATAGGTTCTAGACAGAAGTCCTTTGTCTGAGGGAAAATCCATTAAGATTTTTTTCCCAATTTGTGAGTTTTCTTTTCACTCTGCTGGAAATCTCTCTTTACATGCAGAAACTCTTTAAGAATATAAGATCCCAGTTATTGATTCTGGGAAGTATTTCCTATTTGGTTTTATTCTTGTTCATGAATTCTCTACCTACTCTATATCTTTGAGATTTTTACCTACTTTGTCTTCCAACGGATTTAGTGTTTCTGTTTTAATATTTAGATCTTTGATTCATTTAGATTTTAGTTTAGTACATGGTGATAGGCATGGGTCTAGTTTTAGTTTTCTGTATATGGATAGCCAATTTTTCCAGCACCATTTGTTAAAGAGACTGTCATTCTTCCAGCGAGCATGTTTGGCCCCTTTATCAAAGATAAGGTGGTTGAGTGAGTTTGCAGTTGTGGTTGTATCTTCCAATCTATTCCAGTGATCCTCGGGTCTGTTTCTATTCCAGTACCATACTGACTTTATCACTGTAGCTTTGTAGTATAATTTTAAGTCGGGGATTGTGATGCCTCCTGCCTTGCCTTTGTTGCTTAGAATTGCCTTTGCTATTCTAGGTCTCTTCTGGTTCCAGCTGAATTTTAGGAGTGATTTCTCTAGATCTATGAGGTATGTTAGTGGTA
>PVJX010034028.1:0-19256 GCA_004027295.1 Dolichotis patagonum
CGTCAGTGCCCTTCTGGGCAGGTGCTTTTCCTTGCTGTCACCCATAATCAATACATTCTTTTCCTTGTATTGGGAATGGTAAGTCACCTAGGGATGGTCTAAACTGAATCCAAAATGAGGGAGGGCCTGTTCTTGTAGAGATGTAACTTTAGACGTGCACTAAGCACACACAGGGTGACACCAAACCCCCGGGCTGCTGGCTGGTCCCTGCCGTGCCCCGCAGATTCCCCTGTCTGAGAGCGTACCGCCCACGGCTTCCCTTACCCCATCTTCCCGTGCCCCCCTCTTCCTTTGCAGAGCAGGGTGCATGATGAACAAAAGTCCGGAACCCCGTCCCGGCAGGTCCAGCCCCATTGCCCGTGTCTTAGAATCCTGGGCTGCCTCACCCCCAGGCCGTGCACCCCTCCTGCCCTCTTCTGAGCCTCCCGCCCCTGCTCTGTGTGGGCTTCGTGTTTCAGGGGCGGACTCCAGTGTCCTTTTGCTCTGCATGTGGGCATCCCACAGACCCAGCAGCCTTTACTGCGAAGTCCTGGCCGTTACTCATGATGATTGTATGTGAAGGTCTGAAACGCCTTTTTGAGGCAGAATGAAGATGGGCCTGCTCGCCGAGTCTATTACGGCTAATTAGCTAATCATCCCACCCTGTCTAATCAGCCGGAGCTCACGCTGACTGCTATATATACTCCGCCCCCTCCATGCGAACAGCGAGACCACAGGATTTCTGCTTCTGCTTCATTTCCCAGGGTGGGACTGCAGCGGGGAGGTGGCCTTGCTCCCACTTTCCCGTCCCCTGCTTTGTCCCTTCAGCCCTGACTGCCCACCCCATCTTGGGAAACACGGCTAGTTCCATAGTGCGCAGGACTGCCACAATCTCGAGAGTCATCTAGCCTGGTGGCCTTTCTTGTGGCCTTGTGGGAGGAAGTATGGGGACCACTATGCCCCTGGGGAGGCAGAGCCTACAACACGTCTGTCCTACAGACCCCACGGACTGTCCAGGAGATTTGTCCCCATCAAACGTGAGCTGGCAGCCAGGAGAAGACCTCAGGGACCACGTCCCCCTCGAAGGAGTGGGTGCTGAGCGCTCAGTGCAGTCCATGAGCAGCTCCTGGCCGTGCGCTGGCTGTGCAGTGTCCATCTGGAGCTGAGTGTGTGCGTTTGTGTGCTTTAGAGCCTTCCATTCTGGAGAACGTAGCTTTACGTTAGGAGAGGCACGCAGGGATCCCGGAGTTGGAATCCGCCTGTCACTGCTGAGCTGAGGCCACGGTCAGACAGGGTCCTCTTAGTGCAGTGTGTGCTCTGGGCTTTGCCACGTGTATAGCATTGCAAGTTGCCAGGCCAGCCCCAAGCTCCACCTCGGCTGAGCCCTTCCTGGAAGGGGCATCCGGTCACGCATCTCAGTCCACCCGCCCTACCCCACAGGAGTGAGTAGGAGGAATTTGGGAAGGGGCCTTGCAAGGGACCACCCTCTCCCCCAGAAAGCTTCAGCAGCCTGGAAGGTTTCCTTGGAAATGGTGCTCAGGCCTGCGTGGCCAGACCAGCGGGGCACAGGGACTGGGAAACCGGGCAGCGAAGATCCGGCAGCCGCGGCCTAGGAGCAGCCTGGCGAGGGACACAGACGGGCAGCTGCAGCTGTGGGTTACCACTGGCTAACACGTGATTGTCCTCCTGCCTGTCCCTTGTGCCAAGAAGGGAGCATCCTGTGCTGGAGGGGCCGCTGTCCAGGGTGAGGGGAAGGGCCGGGAAGGAAACAGGAAAGATTGCAAAACTTCTCATAGAATTACATTTCCTGAAATAGCTGTAACTGTGATCGTGATGCATTTGCTGCCTTATTGGTCCTGACACAGCCACCGAGGCTTAGAGACCGGCAGTCTCCCCTCCTCGCACCCCCTGCCTGCCCAGGGTGCCTCTCTCCTGTTGATATTTATTTATCTCACAGGCTTCGCTTGAATATTGATGCTGTTCAAGACTCCCACACTGCACTGTGACTCGCCGCCCGCTTAATTCAATTTCTCCTCTATTCCGAGTCCCCTGACAGAAGTAATCGGCTTCCCGCAGCCAGGGCTGCAGCGTTCCCATCCCGAGCTCCATCCTTGGGGGAGTGATCCCCAGCCCAGCCTGCTGCTGGGTTGACTCCTTCCCAGTTACAGATCGATCTCAGTGAGAAAAAGACCGCACCGTCCAGGTGGGCATTGCAGTGGCCTGTGTGTCTCTTTCCTCCCAGAATGCACCTGCTGAGACCCTGGCCTCCCAAAGGATGGTGCAGCAGGGGGGGCTTTAGGAGGGGGCTTGGGCCAGGGGATCAGCACCCCACAAAGAGGGCGCAGTCCGTTCAGCCTTCTGCTGTGCCAAGACGTAGCCTGAAGGTGCATGCTGGGAAACAGACTCTGGCTCTGCCAGTGCCCAGACCCTGGACTTCTGGCACCCAGAACCGTGAAACGCAGACTGCAGTGTTTGTCGCAGCAGTGAGGGGGCTGAGACGGGCCCAGCCTCAACTTCAGGTGCATAGGAAGGAGGGTGCAGCTGCTGCAGGTCAGCCTGGCCACAGGTTTCATCTGCTGGAGGTGGGGACACACACATGGAGGAAGGCTGGGCCCCAGCCGTCCCTCCTTGCAAGCCCAAGGCAGCCACCTTCTTGTCTTGCTGGGTCCCGTTCTCATTAGACCTTCATGCGATGCTGCGTCTCTGGGGAGGACAGGCCATCACCCACCTGAGCACACATCGCTGGCCTGCAGGCATCCAGTTGCGAGGCAGAGGGTCCTCCCTGGGAGCTGTCCACAGGACCAGAGCACCCTGCCTTTGCAGATCCTCGGGTCTGTCACAAGAAAGGGCCCTCCCTCCCCACCCAGGTGAGCAGTGTCCTTTCTCCCTGTACAGTGTTACCCTGAGTGGCCCAGAGCCAGGTGCCAGCAGGGCAGCAGTCCCTTTGGCAGCATCCCCAACACAGGCAGGGCACCTGACCCTTCTCCCAGAATCCTCCAGCCCTGTGTCTCCTGCTTCACCCAGGAGCGGCCAAAGCCCAGACACTGCCAGCGCCCGGCGGCAATCTCGGGACTCCTTGTCCCAGAGCCGAGGTCTTGGAGACCCAGGCCAGGCTGGGTCCGGCCTGAGCTGGCTTTTCCAGTCAGTCAGTTGGAAGCAGAAAAACCAAACCCTGTCCTCTGGCCCCACCTCCATGTCCTTGGCCATGTCTTGGTGACTTAGCACAAAGCAAGTGACCCCCTGGCCGTGAAGCCAGCAGGAGCCCCTTCTGCAGGAGGGCAGAGGGCAAAGCTGAGAACAGAAGCGTGGGCACCGTGTGGTGGGGGCAAGGGCAGGAGCGCGTGAGAGAGCTCCTGGCTGGCCCTGGCTCCGGCGGCCCGTGGTCCTGTAATTGGCTGCTAATTGCTGTGTGCGCTGTGCTGGTTGGCCGGTGACCTTAATAGTGGTTTTATGGTAAATAAATGCAGTGTTTGTTACAACTCCTTCACCTGGGGCATCTTTGCTGGGAAGACGTCATTGTGATTCGGTTACAGAGTGAGCTTAGAGTGCGCTGTTCAGCCCAGGCTCCCGCCAGGAGCACGCTGCTTGCTGACCCCTTAGGGGGTGCTGGGGACAGGTTGGGGGTACTTGGTCAGCGCACGCCCGTACTGCTCTTTGGTGGCCTACATCATGCCAGTCCCCTGCCCAGGCCACCACCCATGATGAGCGCCTCTGCTGACAGGGAGAGGATGGCCGCCAGTGTGGCCCGAGCAGAGAGGAAGCCAAGGTCGGGGCTGCCAGCAGCGGAGGACTTGGGAGCAGCTGCTTAACGGCCGGGGATTCTGCCGCCTCATCGGGACGTAGGGAGGCGCTGGGCCGAGGCTTCCGTCACAGCCCTGACGCCGGCAGCATCTCCTGCGTTGTATGAGGATGATTTCACGTGATGGAAGCTGTTAGGAACCGCAGCGTCTCCGCAGCGGGCTTTACAGGCCCCTGGTGACCCGGCTCTGTGTGATGAATGCGTCCAGGAAACAGCGTTTCCAGAGGCTGCAACAGGGCGTGCTCGTTTACCTGCTGGAACGAGAATGCTAAAGCTTGCTAAGTCAAACCGTCGTTGTCATGACCCATAAATTAGGAGGCGGGAGCGGCATCGCCCTGGGGTGGATGAGGAAACACCAGAGGCGCTTGCGCATCCCAGCACACGGGAAAACCCGCACAGCGAGCACTCCATCCAGACACACGCCCTGCAGCAAGAGCCCGAGAGGGCAGGGCCTCAGCCGGTGCCCGCAGTGCCCAGGGGTCCAGAACAGCTAGACTTTCTCCCGATCTGGGAACCAGGCCCGCCCTCTCTCCACTTCAGGGTGATTCTGACCTCTGGGGCCCCTGGGGTGCTCAGAGGTGCTCAGCTGGGTGGGCTTGGAGCCCCAGTGGCTGCTTCTCTCTTTGAGGCATCATGGGGTCCCCAACACCCTCAACCCTGCTTAGCCCAGAGAAGCAGCACCTTTGGATGCCTCTGTCCTGGAAGCCATTGCCACAGCTGTTCTGGAGGGGAACCTGCCATCCTGGCCAACAGCGAAGCTAACCCAGATCCTGAGAGGCAGACACAGGGCAGCTGGTGGCTCTGATACCTGAGGTGGCTTCAGGGCATGCCAAGCCCTGGTCACCAGACACAACGACAGCCCCTCCCCCAACAGCTGGTGGAGAAGTCAGTGTGGAAAATCACCTGGCAGTGGACGCCTCAGCTGGGTATAGAATTTCAGGGCAGTTGATTTTCCTCTGCAATGCGGAGCCGTGCTGCCGGGTCGTGTCACAGCCACTCAGTCCTGCTCCTGTTGACACTGCCCACCCCTCTCCTCACGGTGACCTCCAGGAACACTCACCGCTCTTCAGACCACTGGACTCAGATGTGACGACGTTATGTCATTGGTGTGGAGACACTTGAAGGACACAGCCTTGACAGTTCCAGTGCACTCAGACCTGCCCTGAAGGACACAGCCTTGACAGTTCCAGTGCACTCAGACCTACCCTGTCATCTCTTTGGTTCTCACCTTCCACACTGTCACCATCCCTTGGGACCCTTGTGGGCAGTTACAATTCAGCCTTTCACAGGCAGTGACCCTACCAGCTGTCATGGGCAGCCCGAGGTGTGAGGACATTCAGCTCTCGAGGTCATAAGTAACCCTGGACAGGCCATGGATGTGGCTGCCATGTGCCAGGTTGTCACTGAGACACACAGATGGGTGAGTGTGCTGGCTAGTGGTCACCTGGGAAGTTAACCAGGTGGCCAGCACTGGGAGAGCACCAGACAGCAGCACCTGCTGGCTCCAGGTGACAGTTCCACGGTAGCCTGCCCTGCTGCCCCTTCCTCGGGCTCAGCTTGCTCTCCGTAGGTGCTTTTAACAGCCCCGTTCCCAGCTGAGGAGATCAGGCTTAGTTTGCAGAAGTAACTTCCTGCAAAGTGACATCTGGGCCAGAGCTAGGTGGTCAGGACATAGACCCACCGTTTTGTCTATCCCTGTAGCCCCAGGAACAATGTCCACCACAGGATCAATGCGTGTTAGATGATGTGGGTGGGTGGTGGGAGAGGAACGGATGATGAGTGCGTTGGAGGAGGATGGATGGGTGGGCAGATGGATGGAAGGTGGAGGAATAGTGGACGGGTGCTTCGGTGGATGCACAGATGGCTGATAGAGGGATAGGTGAACGGGTGGTTGAGTGGATGATAGATTACCAGAGGAGTAAATGGATGGATGATGGATGGATGAATATTTCATGCACTGCCATTGAAGCTCCCATATACATGACAAGTCTTAAGTCCTAGTGAGGGCCCCAGCTTCCCGTGGGAGCAGGCAGAACTCTGAGCCTCAGTGTCCGTTGCCTGTGTCTCCCAGAGGAACTGGCCGTCCACCTGCAGGCAGGCCCTCACTCTGGGTCTTGTCCTCTTCCCTTCCCAAAGACACCACGAGCCAGCCCTCTACGCACCTGGCTTAGCCTAGGCCGTGTCTTTAAATGAAGAATGTCCCATCTGCGTGGGGGACACGTGACTGCACCACCCCATGGAGACCACCTGCCCACAGATCGGCTCCAGGAGCAGTGGGCTTAGGGGCCCAGAGCCAGGCTGGAGAGGCTTCTCTGCGTGAACCTTCAGACTAAGAACTGCTGCCTCTCCTGTCTTCCCTCTTCAACCGCTGCTGTCAGTTCTTAGGAATTTGTGCAAGAAAAATGATTAGTCTTTTTCCTCCTGCCTCTTATGTGTCTCTGTCCTAATGAAATAATGAAACAGGTAGCTCGTGACAACGGCAGGGCTGGGTTTTTTTCCTTCTCTCAGTCTAATTTGATTACCCGAATTTGGAGTGTTTTGCGCTGCGCGGCGCGGTGTGCTAATCACAAGGCAGGGCTCCTGTTCTTGAGGGCTGGTGGGGACAGTTCTAGGCAGCTAATGAATCACCGTAATCAGAGAGCCATCTTGAAAATTAATACATTCTACTGTAACTATTTAAAGAAAAAATAATTATCAAGACTGTTCTCACTAAATTATGCTGTCTAGAAGTTGTAGAAAGAAAAAGCTGTCTAATTTCAAGATGTAATCCGGGTTTTGAAGATTTTTCTTTTCTTAAGTGATTAAAAAACTGAGCATTGAGTTTCAAGAACCAGGAAGGCTGCCCAGTTCTGCCGGTTTTCCTGGTGCCCAAGTCGTGGCCTCCGTGTGGCGCCTGCCTTGGGGACAGTCGTGGGGATCCCCCTTGCCCTGGGGATGTGTTTCTCTGGGTGATGCTGAGGGAGAGGCTTGAGTCCTCAGCCTCAGGAAGGAGCTGTGTCCTGTTGGGCAGGACTCTATTGGGTCTGAGGAGACCTTGAGGCCGGGGCCTTGCAGTGTTCCCTGCTTCCCGCAGGACTGACCCCACAAGGTCCTCAGTGTGGGACCCCAGGCTTGAGAGACAAGTGCAAACCCCTCCCTGGCCCACAGACCCACAGACCCCACCTCTGGAGCCCATCTGGACCGGGCTCCCCACCCCTTTCCCCGTGGCTCATCTCCGGGGTGTTGGGGCCTGGGAGGTCCAGCCAGGTCAGGGCCAGCCGAGACCCTCAGAGCCAGAGCTGAGGCACAGAGCTGGCACCTGCCCCTGTGCCCAGGGTCAGTTTGTGTGGCCCTGCATGTCGTGTGCAGAGGTTCACTTCGGTGGCTGGAACTTCCTGCGAGGCCTGCCTGGAAGTGTGGAGAGGAGGAAGCAAGCCACCTAGCTGGCATAAGCAAGCAGTCCACCCAGAGAGCTGCTGCTGACCCTGATGACAGTGGTGACACTGGTGGTGCTAATGGTGATGATCGCAATGGTGCTGGTGATGGTGATAATGGTGATGATCGCGATGGTGCTGGTGATGGTGATGGTGGTGATGATAAGGGTGGTGATGGTGATGGTGATGAAGGTGGTGGTGATGGTAATGATGGTGATGGCAGTGGTCATGGTGGTGATTGTGATGGTGCCGATGATAGTGATGTTTGTGGCGGTGGTGATGATGATGGTGGTGAGGGTGATGATGATGGCGGCGATGATGGTGGTGATAGGGTGGTGATGGTAATCATGATGGGAGAGCATCCGTACGGTTAGTTGGCTGCTGCAGAGAAAGCAGCTGGACTGGTCCTGATGCACAGGGATTGTACACAGAATGGGAGGCAGAGGAGACTTTGCAACCTGATTCTCAGGCTTTGAGGCCTCAGGAAGGCATTCTGGAGGAGCAGGGCAGGCAGAGCAGCTCTGGGCTCGGTGCCCTCCTAGCCTCTTGTCCATCTGCATCCTCTCAGGCCCCACTTGGCTGAAGGACACAGAGGCGGCTGACCAACCCCAGCTGTGAACAGGAGGAAATAGGTGCTCAACCCATTTCTGTGCTTTGATTGCCTGGGGCCCAGATCTGCTTACGGCACGAGGCTGCAGGTGACGGGATGTTTACCCATGGGACCCGCTAGAAGTTCCGAGTCCAGAGGTGGAGATGCCACCACTTCTGACCATGGGGAACCAGGTGTCCTTTGGATTCTGCCCACACCTCAGCCCGGTCCAAATGCCTGCTCTCCCAGTCCTGTGTTTCCGCCATGGGGCATCAGCAATGTGAGCCCGAAGGAACTGTCCCTGGATGCTACCGTCCTCCTCGGGTGGGGACAGAGATGTGGGCCTTCCAGAGTATTCCTTGTCCCAGGCAGGTGGCTCCTGCGTGCTCCTTTGCAGCCCAGGCTGCCTCCCAGCTGGGCTCCTGTGGGCCTGGGCCTGGCAGGGTTGTGCCCCACCTGCAGCAGACCTGGCTTCTCCACTGAGCAGCAGGCACCAGCTGTGTCCCGTGCCACTGACCAGCCTGCTGTGACCTGGTAGCAGGCAGATGCCCGGAGCCTCGGACTTAAGCACTGTGCAGAGCCCTTGGAGGGCAGCCCCGTCCTGCCCTGCAGCCACTGCTGACCTACTTTGCCTTGATTATAACCTTACAAGAATATGAACAAACGCACAGAGCGGAGCCCTCCCAGACCATAAAACCAGAATGAACCAAAACCCATTTACAAATTAAACACAAACAAAACTGCAAAACCAATAAAATTTAAATTTGCAGCATTAATTTTACAAGGCAGATGTTTCCCAGAGACACAGGCCCTGGGATTGGGCCCCAGGGTGCAGGAGTTACCTGCTGCTGTGCTGCTGAATCTCCAGGCAAGCCCTTTTCGGTTCGCCCTTGGAGGGCATGGCCTGAGTGCGTGGTAATCCTTCCGCGCTGTTTGTTGTAGTCACCCTGGTATTTAGCTCAGGGCCAGCCCACAAGGCGTGTTGTGTAGAGGTTCCTGATAACTTGCTTACTTGGCCTGTGTGTTTGTGAGGACGGCTTCGCCTTGCAGCGGGATCCGGAGGGCGCTGCTTTGAGCGGGAATAATCCAATTACTGCAGGGGCTCTGAACAGAAAGAAATTGCATTGCATGTTTACTGCCGCACTTGCTGCTAGTGAACTGCCGTGGGCGTGGAGAGGAAGGAGGGAGAGACGGTGGCATGTAGTGCTGGGTACTGCGACCCCAGGCCTCCCCTGGAGCAGCATAGCTGGATCCCCCTCACCCTGCTGGAATTCACCTCAGGCCGCAGGAATGGGGGGGTCCCCACTTACTGGGTTTAAACACACTCCTGCCCCAGGCACACCTGTGTGCACAGGCACACCCTCTGCTTGCACATGGAGGTGCAAGGGCCCCACTGTGGACCATACAGGAGGCATCTGCCTGGCTCTGGTCACTGCCGTGGACCACACACGCTCAGGAAGGGCAGGTGGTGAGGGTGAGGGCCCCGGGCAGGCCCTCCAGGCCACGGCAGGCCCTGAGTTCTCTGGAGAAAACTCAGAAGGGAGCTCGAAGCCCGACATGGAGCCCAGCCTTCTCCTGTGATGGAACCAACCAGGGCGGAGGAGAAAGTCGCCAGGCTTCCAGGTATCGGAAGAAAAAAGAAGCAGGACCCCTCGCCCTGGGTGCAGGGCGGCCTCCTCACTGGCCATTTCCAGTGCATCCTGTGGGCTGCCCCTCCCTTGGGGACAACCCAACTCCAGCCAAAAGTTCTCCCAGTCCCATGGTGGCTGAAGGCGGCTGTGCCCCGAGGGTGCGCCGTGCAGGCTGGGCAGGGTCTCATGTGTAGTCAGCCGCTGCCCTCAAAAGTCCGAGCTGAGAACACGTGTGTGGATGTGTGCACTGGTGTGCATCCATGTGTGCTCTGTGTGTGCGCACATTTGGGTGTGGTGTGTATATAGTCTGTGTGTGGTGGGTGTTACGTGTACACTGTGTGTGTGTTCTTGCTCCCTGCCAACTGTGGCCAGATCTCGGAGTCCTGTGCAGTGCACCAGGCGATGCCTTTGGGGCTGGTGGAGACAGAAGCCTGTGGCACCTGCCAGCAGCCCAGGCTGGCAGGACCCGGGCGCTTTGCCCCTGAGGCCAGCCCGAACACTGCCTGCAACCTCCCTTCCGCTGAGGATGGGGCTCCCCACCTTCTGTCTTCCAGGTGTGTCTGGAGGGACTGCTGTGCCCAGGCTGAGGGCCAGTGGAGAGGACGCAGGAATGGGAGACACCCATCCTGACCACTGTCTGCGCAGGAGCTGTGGTGGCTGTCACGTGTTGCTAGCTGTGACAGTGTCCCCACAGAGCCCTGCCGTCAGCCCGCCCCCTCCTGTCCTCAGGAGGCTCGGCGTCCCCTGAGAGCTGCTGCTACTTCGGGGGCCTGCTCAGCTGTCCCCACATGACATGGCATTGTGAGACGTGGGCGTAAAAGGCCCTTTGTCCCAGGGACCTGGTGACACAGCACTGTGCCTGCTGCTGCTTCCAGCAGGAAGTGGCCAGCCCGAGCACAGCACCCCACAGGCTAACAGAGGGCCTGAGTGCTGGGCACTGTGGCCAGCGTCCCCCAGGCCTGGTCTCCCAGCGCACCCCTGTCTGGAGGCTGGACAGGGCCAGCGCTCCTGCCTCTCCATGCATCGTGAGAGCTACTTATGTGTGCGTGTGGGGTGTGTGCCGAGCCTGCTACGCACGGAGCAGGCCTGGTTGTCCAGTCAGCCTAGCCAGGGCTGAGCAGGGCAGTGCTAGGGCCTGGGCCCCTCATCTGTTCTCTCTGATCCGAGCGGTGGGCTAGAGATGGGGCCCTACTGTCCCTGGGAACAGGATGTGACCACAGGACATGCACAGTGCTCAGGGCTGGGCCTGAGAGGGCAGAACCAGGGTGGGGCCGGGGGCCTCCGGTCAGGGATGAGTTGAAGCACCACGCTGCAGCCAGGGTGCCTGGCCACACGCGGCACCCTACCTATAGGTGCACGTGTGCACAAACACCCTGAGCACACATACACATGCACACACGTACAAGCCCGCACCCGTGCGTGTACACTTAGCACATAGTAGGGGCCTGTGAAGGGCCCAGCTGGCTGGACATGGGCGTGAAGGTGCCAGGGTAAGGTGAGCAGCGCAGTCCTCAGGTCCCCTACTGCACCTGGCAGGCACAGCTCACCCACCGCAAGGTGCCTGTGCTCCCCGAGGATCTGCAGCTGCCCCTCCGGCCCAAGTGAGGCCGCCAGGCCCCTCCCTCCACCCCCTGGTCTGGCCTGCAACCTCCCAGGCCCCGTCCCCATAAGAACTCCAGGCCTTCGTTGGGTGATGTCACCTGATGACGCAGGCCTGTCCCTGGTCTTGTCACCCTTTGCCCACTGCTCCTATGGGGCTCTCCCTGAGTCTGGGGCCAGACACGGGACCTGGTGTAAAGTGGAACCGCAGGGTTGCTTGTTGAAATGAAAGCTTCCCGGGCACAGGGGCAGCGGGGAGTCTTGTCATGGGTGGGGCTCTGGGCAGCCGCTCCAGTGCCCGGGGTCCGCAGAGTTCATGCAGAGTCGTGGGCGTTTGCAGACATTTGCATAGCGACCCTCCCACCTCTGCTGGGAGAAATCGAGGAAATTTTAGTAACCACGCGTCCTACAGAACCGCAGCTCTAGTTTATGCAAATGGAGAGTCCTGTGGCTTTTTTTATTTTAAGGAAATATTTATTTTTTTATTTTAAGGGAAAAGTGAAGCGAAAAGAACACCTAAGAGGGGTGGGAGCCCAGGAGCCTGGGAAGTTGCCAGAGGACCAGGGCTGGAGCCAGGTGGTGAGGGGCTGTGGTCTCCCCTCTCCTGGGCCGGAGTCTCTGTGGGGTGGGCAGTTGCGAGGCCCAGGCGCCTCCCAGGGCTCTGTGTACCACCAGGCCAGGGCCGGGGAGCACAGGAAGCCCCAGGAAGGAGGGACCCAGGGGAATCGGGAGGTTCTCAGCTCCTGAGTTAGCGGCATCCAGATGAGAGGAAGTTTAAGTGTGCACCAGAAACAAGTGAGCCCTGGCCATGGGCGCCCACAGCCCCCCGCACGGGGGATGCCTACCAGATGCAGTGCGCCACGGTGGCCCCCAGTGCAGCCACCTCACCTGTCTCAGGCTTTCGTGGTTTGTTATTTTCCGTGTAAAATGCGGTGTTCTCCCTTCTCCGGCCTTGCAGTTGAAGTTGGGGGCAGAACCCAGAGAGGGCAGGCGCCTGTGTCTAAGTTAACCCTGGGCGGAAGAATCCCTGGCGCGCGTCTGGAGTCCAGTGTGCCTGTGTGGGTCTTGCTTTTGGAGTCATGCAGGGAGGCAGTTAGAAGCCCTTTTGGAAGGAGGTGATATTTTCCCCTATGTGAGGAATTCCCTGGTAGGTCTTGTGAGGTTCTGGCCAGAAGGTTACAGTGACGCCATCAGCAGTGACACTGTGGGCTCCTGCGTCCAGGGCTTCCTCTCCCAGCGTGATCTGTGGGCTTCCTGTGCCTGGGGCAGGAGGCCCCGGGAAGAAGGGGCTTGCAGTTCTCTGCCTGGAAGAAGCCAGTTTGGGCTTCAGGGTCCCTGGGCTCAAGGAGTCAGTGGTCGCCTCCCACCGACCTGTCTCTCACCAATGCCCAGTTCCACCCTGCTCTGTGGCCCCAAGGACCAAGCCTTAGGGTCAGTGCATGCCTGTAGGGTGGGGACACAGTCACTGTGAACTCAACCTTTAAGTCCTGCCCGTCTGGCTCCTGGCACCAAGCCCCGGTGCCCTCAAGGAAGGCCCTTGAGCTGCTCCGTGAAAACGTCACCATGACCTTTGGTTGCTCCTTGCTGGTTGGTGACAGGGCAGCGAAGTCCAGCTCGGGAGACAGTCCCCTATCTAGAGAATAGTGTCTGGCTGGCTTCCCACCTGCCTGTCCCTGGGGCCACTGAACCTGGCATGTGAAGCCACACCAGGAGCTGCCCAGGGCTTCCTGAGGTGTCCAGGTGCCGAGAGCTGGTGCCGGAAGCCAGGCCCTCGAGGCCATCCTTGTGTGCGGGTGGGCGGCGCACTGACGGCTGTCTCCTTCCTCTCCGCAGCGCGCATCATCAGAACCAAGCAGTGGTGTGACATGCTCCCCTGCCTGGAGGGGGAGGGCTGCGACCTGCTCATCAACCGGTCTGGCTGGACGTGCACACAGCCCGGAGGGCGGATAAAGACCACCACGGTACGTGGCCTGCTCTTCACTGTGGGCACTGGGAGGGGCCTGTGACGGGACAGGTGGCCACTGTGCCCGCACATCAAGCAGAACCATCGTCCCCTCTGCCCTCTGCTTTGCCCTAGGACTGTGGCCCCAGCAGCCTGGCCCAGATCAGATGGTCATCAGTTGGTGACCTCGGGGACAGGGCAGAGGACCCAGAACCATCAGGAGGGCTGCTGTCATGTTGGGGAGGGTATCTAGTATCAGGGCGCACATGGGGGACATGTCAGCTTCCCCCTGACCTGAGACGAGACTTCTAGACCTTTCTAAAGCACCAGGACTGGGTTGGGCTCTGCAGGATTCTGCTCCCCCGCTGTGATGTGGTGGCTGCCTGCTGACCCTCAGGGCACTTGGCCCCTCCTCATCCCACTGACCAGGTGCTGTGAGCCCTCTACAGAAACTTGGCTGACTGGGTCCCCAGAAGGCCTCTTCCCCTGTGGCGGGCTTGGGGTCCTTTTCCGGGACCTTTCTCCCACATTCCTTGCCTGGGTGCTGTGGGCTGTCCTCCCTTGCGATATCCACGTGGGTGGCCTGGGTGCTCCCTTGCCGGGGTGCACGGGCTGACCTCATCTAGAGGCCGATGCCACCCAGTCCGGCTCTCCCCTCGGGTGAAGGTGAAGGCAAAGCTGGGCCCCCGTCCCCCTGCCACATCGGGCTCTGTGGGGGCGAGGGATCCAGAGCCCCAGGAAGGGGCTGGAAAGCACCCAAGTCCCCGCCAGGGATTGCACGGGCCAGGGCTGCAGCCTGCTGATGAGGTCACCCCTTCTGCCTGGTCCTTCCGTGTGAGACCCATGGGGCCTGTCCTAGCCGCATACCCAAGAGGCCACCCTGGCTTCGGGTGCCCGGGCAGGGGCACCACCACCTGGCTCTGAGGCAGTTTGGAACGGGGCTGTGAAGCCGTAGTGTATGTCCCTCACCGCAGCTGGAGGTCAGGGCTGTAGCCCTAGGTCCAGCTGGTTGTCCCGAGGCCTGCTGTGGGGGAGTTCCCTCAGCCCGGGCCAGCCACGAGTCCCTCCCCAAGCGTGGCTGTCCGGTAGCGGCTCAGCTCGCCAGGCTCCTCGGCCTCCCCCACAATGACAGCATGAGCGAGGCTGGCTCTGCACCGGGCCCAGTGTGCCTCAGCGCCAAGGCCAGGGCCTGCCTGCCCCCTGGGCAGTGCTGGATCCAGGCCTCCTCCTGCTTCCTTCCCACCCTGGTGCTCCTGGCCAGCGGCTCCCAAGGTGGGCAATGACCTCCAGGAATGTTGGGGTTCTCGCGCCAGGGTTGCCTGTGACGCAGCCCCGGAACAGCCTGAGGCCCCGTCCCGAGTCGGGGCCCTGCTGTCCGCGTCTGGACACACAGGGAAGAGGCGCTCGGCACCCGTTCTGAAAGCGTCACTGCAACTGGCCTCCACTGAGTCAGCCCAGACCCCAGATTCGTGCGTGGCAGGGCTGAGATTTGCCAGGAGCCTGGGCCCCTGCAGCCCCTGCGGGGAGGCCCTACTGGCCCTGGTGGGAACCCTGCGGGCGATAAAGGCACCCATGCCTGGGCGACCTCTGGCCTCTCCAAGGATATGGGCCATACTGCCATACCCTGAAATACAGAGCACCATGGCGAGGGCTCCTCCCCGGCCTCCTCGGCCCGGTTTGGGACTGTCACGGGGCCAACCAGCCAGGTGGCAGGTCGGGCTTGGACAGATGGTGTGAAGTCAGGGCCTCAGCAGCCCCCACTGCAGCAGTGGGGGTGGGGGGCTCTCAGCTCGTCTTGTCCTGCTGCCTGGTCTCGCTCTGTTGTACCCAGGAACCATGGGGTCAGAGGGTCGAGACCGTGGACTGCAGGGGACAGGCCAGGGCCCACACAAGAGCATCCTGTCCTCCAGGCCCCTGTCCCCTCCCGGTGTCCTGGGGCTCTGTCATGTGTCCCTGCTTCTGCATCACGGGCATCCATCCTCTTGCCTGGCCTGGGCCGGCTGAGGGAAGGGGAGTCGTCTCGGGCGCCGTATAAATCTGTAACACGCCGAACGCATCCAAGTAACGGCGCTCACTTTATTCATTACACTTTCACTGCAACGGTGTCATTATAACCCTGCAAGCCCAAGTTTAATAATAAAGTTAAAAGCCTCACAGGTCCGCCTATCAGGTGCAGGCAGGGTGAAATGCCAGCGATGGTCACCCCCAGTTTCACCCGTGAGATCACACACGCGTGTGTAAGGTCTGATCCAAGGGTTTGGATTCAGGGGTGTATATGGGGCTGCGTCCTCCCCAACAGTGGTACCACTGCGGCAGTCCACGCTCAAGCAGAGGGTGATGGAGTTGTGAAAAACACTGTCCAGGTCACATAGGGAGGGACGGCGGCAGTTTCCTGCTGTTCCGGGGCCATGTGACCAGCTGTCCAGGGCCGCACACAGCCAGGACCCCTGTTCAGACACTCCTGCCTGGAGTCCACGCACACAGCGCCATCGCCTTGCTGCCCTGGGCCCCACTGAGCACAGCTTTGGCGCCTGTGTCCCTGAGCCCAGCCACCAGCTGGAGACCCAGGGAGGCGGGTGCCTCTGTCTCGCTGCTTGTTGAGCCTTTCCTGGGACTGCAGAGGCCCCGCTCCCAGGGCACCGGCTTTGCAGGCGTCCCCCACTTTCCACATGAGCTGTCATTACCTGGACACAGCCCTGCTGGAGTACTCGGGGGTCAGACCTGTCACACCCTAGGTCCAGCCTAGCTCCACTCCCAAGACAGACCGGGCAGTGTGACTCAGGCTGCTGGGGTCCCCTGTCCGGTTTCCATGCTGAGGTCCGCATGCTTCAAAGCCCCATTGTAAAGTGAGCTGGCTGGGGGTTTCCATGCGTCACAGGGCAGGCAACCGCCACTCGGGTCCTCGCTGATGTCACTGCTTCCCAGCTGGCCTGACAGGCAGGAGCTTGTCCTTCCCGACCCTCAGCCAGGCTCACTGCGGCACCTCCAGACTGGCGATCGGGCACCCCCAGGGTATGGAGGCCTCCCCGGAAGTGCAGGGATGGGAAGCAGCTGCCCCAGGCCACCAGAGCAAGATGGTCAGTGGGCTCCAGTGGCAGCTGCCCCTCTGTCCTCAGTCAGCATTGCTGTGGCCCAGCTGTGCAGAGGGCACAGGTGCACATAGCATTTTCTGGGGTCCAGAGGCACTTCCAGCTGTGCCACTCTGGCAGGGTGTGACAGGTCCTGTGCAGACATGAGGCCTGGGCATCCTGGAACAGCCCAGTGGATACCGCAGGCACCGTCACATCCACGCTGCTGCACACCAGGGTGGGACTCGGCCTCCCCCGTCCCTGCGTTCTCCCCCCCGTGACTCGGCCTCCCCCGTCCCTGCGTTCTCCCCCCGTGCCTATGTCCTCTCCTCTGGCCCTGGGAGTCCTCTAACTGAGTTCTCCTGCTGACTAATCAAGGGGAAAGGCAAGAACCACCAGCCCATCTCCTTCCTCAGGAGCTGCTGGGCCTGCTCCTGCTCTTGGGGGTGTGAGGCCAAGGCTGGCCACCACCAGGGGCCCTGGGATGTGCTGGGAGCCTGCTGAGCATGGTGGCAGTAGCTGTGACTGTCCAGGGCCTGACTTCCGGAAAGTACCTTGTGGACACTCACCAGGCAATTTCCCGCGGCCCCCCAGGCCTGCGAACTCTAGCCATGGAAGCTGCAGCCGGTCAGCTTGAATGACCATGATGGCCAGCTGTTTGGAAGGCCAGGAACGTAGGCTTCACATCGGCAGGGAATCTTCAGAAGGACAGGGCTTCCTTCCTGCGCCCTGGCCCTCGTGCTGCACTCTGGTCCCCAAGCACCGTTGGCAGTGTGTCCCTGAGCGAGCTTACCGCAGGGCCAGGGGAATGGTCAGTGTGGTTGTCTCAGGGGCCACAGGACCCAGCTGGCGCTCACACCCTGCTGCCAGCTCTCTAAAAGGCAGATTGAACTCTGGAGCCAGGCCGCTTAGAGCTGAAGCTGACCATCCCACGCCACGGTCGCATCCTGACCCCTTAGACTGGGTAAATGAGCACCACGGGACTTCCCTATCCTCATAAAAGGGGCTCTCATAAATTGGTTCTAAGAAGCCCGATGATTCTGGCCCAGTGCCCAGGGCCTGGTCAGAACCCCCCTCCGGCCACCACTGCTCCCTATCCTGGCTGTGTCCACCCACAGGGAGCCCCACTGTGACACTCCAGACCTCCTCCTGTCACCCCATCGGTTCTGTGTGTCCCCGGAGGGGGTGCCACTCAAGGGCAGGCCTGGGCCTTGGAGCCCCCAGCCCTGCCCCTCCCGGCCCGCATAAGTAGTGTGATGAATGGATTCATTGATTAACCCAGCAGGGGCCTGGGCACATGCTGACGTCTGCGTTTCCGAGATCACTGCTTCTCTGAGAGTGCAGGTCGTCACCCCATTAGCGGGTCGAGAAAGTAATTCAGTGGCTCATGATCAGCATTTAAAAGGAGGAAGAAATGGAATAAAACAGCAGTGAGCTCCAGGGTCACAGGGGAGTCCATCTAATGAACTGGGTGCACATGCCTGGGGTCACACGGCAGACGGAAAGCCACAGTCCTGGGGGCCCCGGGAGACAGCCTGGGCCCTGGGGGGGACACTTTGCAGGCCCTGCCTGTGGGTCTGGCTCTGCCCTGGGGACATCTCTGTACTGGCTGGTGTGACCCTAGTGACCAGGGCAGGAGCAGCTCTCCTCCTTGCACCATGGCAGCTCCCGGTCCCTGGGGACAGTCCTCGGGCCCCTATACTTGTTTCTGTCATAGTCCACTATGCTCTGGCCACCTCTGGTCCTGGTAGCAGGGCTCACAGGGGAAGAGTGGAGGAAGCCTGGCAGCCCAAGCAGACTGCAGTCCATGTGCCTGGCCAGTGGGAGGTCAGTGCAGGAGCTCCCTGGGGGCCTGCAGATACGCCGCTGCATTTGCCTCACACTGCTCCAGACCTCAAAGTGCTGGGCTGAGAGCTACTCGGTCTTGCAAATCAGAATAAACAAGCTAGATTGGCATCTGCTTTTCCAATCAGCTATAAAGCCCAACTTAAATTGCGTATGACCAGAAACCACAGTCACAGGGAGCCGGGCATCCGGTGGGTTTCTGGAGAGTTGGGCTCAGGGTCAGGTGTCATCGCGCATGTCAAAGTGAAGTCACATTTCCTGGGCAGAGGGTGCATGCAGGCCCCTCGGCCCCTAAGGAGCCCAGGCTTGGATGTCTGTGTGTGGCCCAGCCAAGGTCCCAGAGTGCACTGGGGCACCACTTGTGGCTTTGTCCCAGGGATGTGTTGGGCCCTGGAATGCGGTGACCCAGCCAGCCCTCTGCCCTCTGCCCTCCCCTCGCCATAAACCCACTGCTGATTGGTGTGCTAGCCCGAGCCCCAGCCTGCCGGGACGCCCTAAGGTCAGGCCAGCTGTGGAATAATCAGGTAGTGAAACCATGTTTGTCATGACCTGCCTGGACAGCACTTCCAGCACTGCCCAGCACCCACCCGTGTCCACGGCTCTTCTTCTGCCTGGGAGTTACGAGCCCGGCTGGAGTAGGGAGGGCCTGCCCTTGTTGGTTGCATATCCAGCAGTTCCAGCGGACAGTGGCCACGTCTGGCCACCATGAGGGTGGGGTTCCTACAGCTTCCTCAGAGCAGCGTTGGGGCCGTGCCAGAAAAGGGGCTTTTGCAGAAAGGAAATTGGAGCCTCGCGCACTCTCCACTTGTGGAGACAGGCGGGCACCTCTGCTCCAGAGCACCCAGCAGGTGCTCTGACTGTCCACCCACTGGCTGGGGGGGCCGGAGCTGCCAGCCTGAGCCAGGAGCACTGCCTGTCAGAGCGCCGTGATAAGAGGAGCCGCGTGGAATGCTCTCGGCAGGCCCCGGTGAGAATGCCAGGTCCCCACGCCGCCCTCGCCTGCCTTCAGGAGCTGCCTGTGAGGTGACAGGGACACTTCAAGGGAAGTGACAGACTTCTGCTCGCACAGAACCAGCAGAAGGGATACCAGCCACTTGGTCTGAAGGGAGGGCTGGGGTGGCCGACACCCAGGTGGCCAGTCCCCGTGCACAGACCTGGCCCTGCCCACCTTGTGCCACAGAAGCTGGATCCAGCGGCCTGAATTTGAGCGTGAGCTCCTGAGACACCGACACAGCAGCCCAGAGGGGGTCTCGAAACCAGGCCTGCAGCAAAAGTGGACTTCTGGGGTACAAGACACATTTATCCAGTTCTGGAAGGCCAAGGCCCGTCCCAGGAGCGGGTTTGGCAGGGACCCTCTGTGCACCTGCTCCCAGGGTGTGTGGCTGGTGGCC
>PVJX010034029.1:0-19243 GCA_004027295.1 Dolichotis patagonum
TAGGGGGAAGTCAGGCTAGGGGCGATGGGGGTGTTAGGGTCAGAGCTTGGTCAGCCTGTCCTGGGAAATGTTTGTTTACAGTCAGCTATGGAAACACCTTGCGGTTAAGCTAGTGGAAAGTCCCTTTCTGACTTCCGGGAAAGTAGGGGGCGGTGGGCACATTTTTATATTAACCCACATTGACACATTAACCCTTTCACTTTCTCTCAATAAATATATTCTAATCTTCACTTCCATTGTCCCTAAAATTCATTCTTTGATTTTAGAGAACATGAGCTCATACTGGACTTAGCAAGTTGGGAGTTTCATTCTCCTATAGCAATATTAGCATGAGCCATTCTTTTTGATGAACTAAGAGAAACTAGTAGTAAAACTAACTTATATTTTCCCTTCCTTCCTTTTCTCTTTCCTCCACACTAGCTCTTTTTTCCTTTTGTAAAGTTTTTGTCACTTCACAATATGTCTTGTACTTTTACACCTTATTTAGTCTTTCAGTTTGTCATGCCAGGAGGCAATATTTTTATCTGTGGGAATATAGCTTATTTCACTTATTTGTATGGTCTCAAATTGCAACTATTTATCTATAAAAGTCTTAAACGTAACCTTCTTTATGACTGAGTACTATTCTACTCACACATCTTTTTGCCCAATCCTCAGTTAATAGGAATCCGGATTGTTTGTGTTATACTCTAACCTAAGCACAGCCATCGTGTTCTGTATGTGCCGTTTCCATTGTGTTAGATTCCAAACTTTGTTCCTCCTAAAATTCCTGAAGCCTGGCCAAAACCCCCTTACCTTTGCAGCTGTGACCTTCTTACTCTGTAAAATTCCAGGAATTTGGCAACTCCCCTCTCTGCAAAGCTGTTACCTTCATTCTCTGTATATTTCCAGGAACTAGCTGAGCACCAGGCTACAGAGCTGTAACCTTTGTACTCTGTAAGATTCCAGTAAACTGACCTTGAGCTGTAAAGCTTCCCTAATCAGCCCACCACAAGTTGTAAATCCCGCTAAATCCAGCTGTCTCTGTAAAAGGTCACCTTCGCCCCTCCTAACCTTTGCTTTGTGTTTTTTTTTCTTTATAAACCCCTTGGAAATGTAACCTGGTTGCACAGTTCTGCAGATTCCACCACGTCTGTGCCACTGGCGCCAGCTAAAATAAAACACTATTTTCCCCCCATTTTTTTGGACGTCATCTCATTTTTGGGGTACCACAGTTTGCAGGATTTAGCTGTTACAAATTGTGCTGCTATAAACCTGGGTACATATTTATTTCTTGGTATGATGTTTTTAATTTTTCTGGGAAGATATCCAGAAGGGGAAAACCTGGGTTGAATAGGACTTCTAATAGTAGTTTTTTGAGGTAACTCTATACTGCTTTTCTCAGTGGTCACTTCAGTCTGTACAGCCAACCAACAGTAGAAAAGGGTTGCTTTCCCCCCACAACCCCACCAGAATTTGTTATTGGCTGATTTCTTGATGGTAGCCGTTTGTTCTGAAGTGATGTGGAATCTGCTGTTTTCATTTGTATTCTTGAAAAATGAGTGATATTGAACATTTTTTCATGTTTTTCTTAATTTTTTTCATATATTTATTTGTTATTTGTATTCTTTCATGTGAAAAGTGTGTCTTCATCTTATATTCCCATTTTTGGTTTGTGTTTTTGAATGTGGGGACATCTGAATCTCTCAATATGTTTTATATTCTAAACATAAGACCTTTGTCTTAAGGTCAATTGGCTGAATTTTTTTTCCCCACTCTGTGGGTTGTCTTTTCACTCTTTTGGTGATTTCTTTGGATGTGCAAAAGCTTTTAATAAGATGGCATCTTAGCCATTGATTCTTTGAATTATTTCTCAAGCAGTCTGTGATTTGTTCATAAACTGTCTTCTTGTATCTATGTCATCAAGATTTTTACCTACTTTCTCTTCCAGTAGATTTAGTGTTTCTTTGTTAATATTGAGATCTTTGATCAATTTTGACTTAAGTTTAGTGCACAGTGATAGGTGTGAAAGTAGTTTAATATTTGACATATGGAAAACCAGTTTTTCAAGAGGCTATCTTTCTTCCAATGAACATATTTGGTTTCTTTGACAAAGTAAGGTGACTGGATGAGTTTGAAGTTGGGTCTGTACCTTCCAATCTGTTATGCTTATCCTCAGGTCTGTTTTGTTTGTTGGTTTGGTTGTTTTGCCAATATCATTCTTATCTTAGTAGCTTTACAGTATAATTTCAAGTCAGGGTTTATGACGACCCTACTTTGCCTTAGTTGTCTAGGATTTTCTTTGTTATTTTAGGTCTCTTCTATTTACAAATGAGTTTGAGTAATGTTTTCTCTAATTTTGTGTGTTATGCTAAAGGTATTTTGATAAAATTGTACAAAATATACATAATAATTTTGGAATTATATTCATTTTCACTATGTTGATTTTTCCTATCTATGGGTAAGGTATATCTTTCCATTTTCTGATATTCTCTTTGATATCCTCTTTTATGGAACTATATTTTTCAAGGTATAAGTTTTTTCTTCCTTTGTTATATTGAATGGTGAGTATTTCATCTTTTTGGATGTTATAGTGAAATTTAATTTTGCTAATTTCTTTCAATGTAGTTGCTATTTGTGTGCAGGGAGGCTGTTGATTTTTGAGTGTTAATTTTTTATCCCAATACATACCTGAGTTTGGTTATTAAATCTACAATCTTTTGCTGGAGTTTTTGAGGTCTTTGATATAGAGTATTATGTCATCAGCAAATAATGATAATATAACTTCTTCCTTTCCTGTCTTTATTCTTTTATTTCTCTAACTTTTCTGATTTTTCTGGCTAATATTTTCAGAACTATATTGAATAGGACTGGTGACACTGGATATTCTTGTCTTTTTCCTGATGTTAGAGTGAAATCTTTCAGTATTTGTCCATTTAACATGAGGTTGGTTGTTAGTTTGTCTGAGATACCTTTTATCAGATTGAGATAAATGACATCCATTCCAAGTTTTCTGCAGGGTTTTCTTTTTATCATGAATGAGAGCTGCACTTTAAAGAAGCTTTTACTGCATCTATTGGGATAGCCATGTGATTTTTATCTTTGACTCTGTTGTTATGGTGTATTTCATATAATGATTTCTGTCAAATTTCTGCATTTTTGGAATGAATCTCACTTGGTCATGGTGTATAATGTTGATTATTTACTTCACTTTGTTTGCTAGTATTAAGTATTTTTGTACCTATGTTCATTAGGGAGATTGACATGTAGTTCTCTTTTTTTGGTTAGGTCCTTCTCTAGCTTTAGTGTCAGGATAATACTTGCCTCCAGGAATAAGTTAGGGATTACTGATCTCCTTTATACTTCATTAAAGAGTTTTATGAGTACTGGCTTTAAATTTTCTCTAAATTTCATGTAGAATTCATCAGTGAATTCACTGGGAGCTCGGTTTCTCTTTATTGTTAAGTTCTAATTATATTTTCAATCTCCTTCACTGATATTTGGTTTCTCAGAATTTTTATATCATCTTGATTCAGCTTAGGCAATTCATACACATGTAGGAATTTTGTACTTCTTTGTTTTATTCCTATGAGAGTAAACATTTTCAAAGTAGATATTGATGGTCTTCTGAATTTCCACACAATCTGTAATAATTTCACTGTTTTCATTCCTCATTGCATGAACTTGAATCTTTTCTTCCTTTTTTGGATAAAGTTGCCTAAGGGTTTATCAATTTTGTTTAATCATTTAAAGTACCAACTCTTTGATATATTGAGTTTGAGTATTATTTTCTTAGTCTCAATTGCATTAATTCTACTCTGATCTTTATGATTTCCTCCATTGCATGTGCTTTGAGCTTGATTTACTCTTCTTTTTCAAGAATCTTGAGGACCAACATTAGGTCATTTTTGCTCATTTTATTTTTCTGATATGAGAATTTAATGCTATAAATTTCTCTCTTAGAACTACCTCCATTGCATCCCACAGGTTCCGGTATATTGTACTGACAATTTTGTTTAATGACAGGTATTGTTTAATTTCTTCTGTAATTTCTACTGTGATGCACTGGTTGCTTAGGAGGGTGTTATTTAAAATCCATTGTTTTTACAGGTTTTGTTCAGTTTTGTTATTTCTTGGCTGATTTTTTGACTAGTTGTTCTATGTATTTGTGACAGTAGGGTATTAAAATTCCCTATTTCAGTTGTTTTAGTGTTTATGTAATTTTTCATACCCATTAAAGTTTGTTTTATATAGCAGAGTGCTCCTATACTTGGTGCATACATATACATGATTGTTATTGAAAGAGGTGTGCCCTGGAAAACTGCAGTGGGAGGCAAGAGCAAGGGGTGGGACCAAACTGTAGTCACTTTTCCCTGTGGTGTGAAAATAGCCCCAATCTGTAACCTGTATATTACCTGTCCCCGCCCTGGGCGCCACCCAGGTCAGAGATTGTATGAGTGCCCTAACCCACACATGTGGATTAGAGAAGGCCAGGCTGTCTGTGGTCATGGACTTCTCTCCACGTCCTTGGGGATAAAGGTCTCCTTTATCTCATATTTTGCTGTTTCATTGTGCCAAAAATCCTAACAGTTATCTCATCTTCTTGAAGTTTGCACAAAACAAATATGTAATGTGACCTTCTTTATCTCTTTTGATCATTCTTGGTTTAAGATTCACATTGCCTGCAAACAAAATAGCTACCTCTGCTATTTTCTGTGTTCCTATTGCATGGAGTATCATTTTCCATCCTTTGATTTTTCAGTCTATGAATTCCTTGAATGTGTTTCTTGTATACAGCATATTGTTAGATCTTGTTTCATGATTCATTCTGCCAGTCTGTTTCTTTTTTTCATGAGTTGAGATCATATACATTGATGGTTATTACTGATATGTATTGCCTTGTCCTTGACATGTTATTTTCCTGGCTTAATGAAGGAAGTGTACAAAATAATAGAGAAAAGAGAAAAAAATTCTACATACTTCCAGAAGACTGTTTTCTAAGTCATAGTCTTTGCTCCACTTTACAGTCTGTTCATTTTTGTGTAGATTTCCCACCTGTTAGGGGCAACAGTTCTAGCTGAGGCAACAATTCAGGAAAGATGTGGAACATTTGATTTCAAAGTCTCTGAAATGGATTCCTGCCCTGTAAATCTCTCTAGATATCTGGAGGAGTGACTGAAACTGGAGACCAGTCACACTTGCAGAGCTAAGGTAAGACTAGCCCCAAGAACATGAAGTGTCCAAGGAGGACCATGTGAACAAGAATGAGAAGTGCCCAGATAAGCCAAGCAAATAAGTGGCTAAGCAGAGAGGATTCAACTGACAATAATCTCCCAAGTGTATAAATATATGCCCCGCAGTAATAGGGCAGCCTTTACATTCCCACCAGGAGAGGAGACTCCACCTGATGTCAGCTTTGTGCACCTTGACCCTCAATTTTCTTTATCATTCACCATCACCCATTCAGAGTTTCAAGAGCTATATAAGATGCAGCACCTTATATACATGTTGGTGTCTCTATGACCAGGTCCAGACAACAGGTGGTGGCTCATGTCATTTATGATGCCCTGTGAAAACACAGGTGCTTCTAGGAATGATGTGGGGAGACTCCTGCAGGCCTTTAGAGGGTGCAGGTTGCCAGGTGTTATAGCCTGGATATCCAGAGCACATGCCAAAATAGGCAAACCTTTGGCCTTTTTGCTTACCAGATTGACTGGCATACTGTGTTAGACAGGGACTGTGTCCAGGACTGTTCCAAATTTTGGGTGGCTGATATATCGAGAGCCAGGGCAGTGTATCTGGTACTAAACAAACAGACTTTGCCACAGTGCTAATGTACTGAGTGGGGTCTTATACAGCTTTGAAAAATATCACAGAGACTCGGAGCTGTTTGAAGTCTAAGGACAGTAGGCAAAATTGGCAAGAAAGCTCTATTTAATTCAACCACCTTAGTCAATTATCCTTAATATTTTGCAAGACATTTTAATTATTTCACTATATACTACCAGATCTAAATTTCATTCTCTTGACAGTTACATAATGTAGTATGTTATGCAAGTTTCCTGATAATTTTGTGGCGGTACATTGTGTTTGTAATTTTTATATTATGCAGCTTGATTCATAATACTATGATTACTCACAGATAATTAAGAAAATTTTATTCATATTTATTCTTAATTTTTTAATTTAAAGCAACATATAAACAAATAAAATGTGAAAATAAAGTCACTCTTAGTGAAGTCACAAAATCAAATTCTACATAAATTGTATACAATTGATGTGCTTTTCCTCATGTTTACTTCTTTAAGCTTATTCTTTCTGTCTTTCCCATATCTTATCATGAAAATATTTCAAACAAAGAATGAAGCCAGTACCTATGAAGACAGGTTTAAGATTCTTCATTATTGAAATCTTTCAAATAGTCTTATTTACTTAGAATATAATGATTCAGTGCAGAAATATTCAAGGACCACAGTGACTACAGACAAAAAAGAAATAACTATGAATTTAATACTGAGAAAAACTCAATCAATAATGTATAATATATAATATAATTGAATATTATCCATCAGTTGATTGAAGACAGCATTACATTATTGTACATATGCCACATTCTCTGTATTTAACTGTCTAAATGATATAGGGGAATAAAATGATCCCAATTTCTTACAGGAATTCTCACTGTGGTTAAGCATGCCCACTTACTAAGTGACTTGCTTCTCCATTTTTTCCTAGTTTGATCAGTTTTACCTAAGCAATTAATCTTACTGGTGGAGCACAGTTCAGTCCCACCTTATGACCACCTTGTGGGTTCCAATTTTTCCCCTCCTTGGACTCATCTAACCTCATAATTTTACTCTATGAAAGTCTCTAAAAAGGACAGACTCCCTGGCAACCTGCTCAGAAATGCTTCTGTTTCTTTCTCAGACAGAAGCCTTCTTTCTCTCAGTAAATATATATTACTCTTAACCTTCACTATTCCTAAAATTCATTCTTCAATTTTAGAGAACAAGAACTTGTACTAAACATATAGTAGGTCAGGAGTTTCATTCCCCTATGTCAGTCAGACATTGCTGGCCCTCAAAGGAGCCAGTGCAAAAGACCAGATACCTTTCAAACTTCACTGAGACAGATATCTCCTGCTGTGGGACAGATTTCAACACAAAAGGCAAAGCAAATATGCCCACATCTTAAGGATTGATATTCTAAATAGCTCTCTGTCACCCTGAGGAAGCCAGAAGTCACCACCACAACCCTCTACAGAAAGTCACCATGCTTTAAGTATGCCCACTTGCTATTGGACTTACTTCCCCATTTGTTCCTGATTCAATCAATTTTATATGAGCAATTAATCTTATTGGTGAACCCTAGTTTTGTCCCACCTCATGCATCACTGCCTTGTGAGTTGTTATGTTTTCCTCATCTCAGACCCGTCTCATCTCATGGTTTTTCTCTTTAAAATCCCTAAATATACAGTGTCTTTGGCAACTTACACAGGACCCCATCTATCTCTCTCTCAGCAAGAAACTTCCTCTCTCACAATAAATATATTCTGCTTTTGTCCTCTGTTGTTTTTGAAATTCATTATTCAATTTTAGAGCACATGTACTTCTACTGGACCTCTAGTAGGTTTGGAATTGCATTCCTCTATGTCAGTATTACTCACCTATTTTAATTAGATTTATTTTTTGTTGATTTTTTTAGGTTTTAGGTTCCACTTATATACTGGAAATTAATTCTTTGTTAGATGTCTTCTTTGTGGAAAATTTCTTTTTTCTGTTGGTTGTGTCTGCACTCTGTTGTTAATTCCTGGGACAGAATTATTGTAGTTTCATTTAATTCCATTTTTCAGTTTTGGCTCTTGTCATCTGTTCTTTTGGTATCATATCCAAATGATGACATTGCCTGAACAGTGTCCTAAAGAAATTCTATGTTTTCATGAAGACATTTCATAGGTTGAGGATGCCACTTAACATTTGGAAGTGTTTGAGTTGATGTTTTATATTATTGGAGCATAACTATAATGTAGAAACACTTTTGTGAAACAGAAAAATTACTGGTATTTCATGATCAATTAGAGGTCTCTGACCAAGTTTCTTTTCTGCTGTTTCTGCTAAATTCAATTGACCTTGATGATGTCTACAGTTCAACTGCAAAACTCTGATGAGTACTGTGTCAGAATAATTGTCTATACTTTAAGGTACCCTGGGATTAATTCAAGGACACACTTCACTGTACTTACTGTAAGTGTCCATGCCCCAGAATATTTCTATATTATGATAATTCCCTTAACTATGTTCACTCCCTAAGGGCCCCACTCCTTGTTCCTGGAATATATCTATATTATGATAAACAATTCCTTTGTTTCAAAAAATCTGTCAAGACTAGCCTGTCTGTAAACATATGATGCAATGCATGTAACCAATTATATACCATTTAACTACTTGCTTTGTACATCCTGCTTCTAAATTCTGTATAAACTAAGGTCTCTGTAATTTCAGCACTGTTGACTTTGAGGAAATATCCTGCAGTATCCTGATGGTACAAAGATTAAATTCTGCCTTCTTATCTTCTCTCTGCAAAGAATCTTCCTTTTGGTTTGGGTTAGCTTGAGAATTTTTCTGCAATAATGTTGGGAAAAGCTGTGGCTGAATGTTATTGTTCTGCATAAAGACATTCAGTTGCCAAGCACAAAAAAATGACTCTTTTCTCCAATTCATGTTCTTGCTGTCTCTAAAAATATCAGTTGGCTATATATTTCTGGAATGTAACTTTTCTTGTTATTCTTTCCTCTCTTCTGTTATATTCACCTTTTTAAAGGCAAGCTTCATGCTGTATTACTGACTATCAGATTTCAATATACAAATATTCCTCATCTAATGACCTACCACTTTAGAGACTTCATAGTTATGACTCACCTATTGGACTTAAAGCCATATTTTAGGGAACATTGCTGGGACCAGCAGCTGAGAGCCGGGGCTGTTCAAGCCGAGGCTGTTCAGGACTGGGAATTTTGCAGGGATCTGTGGCTGAGAGCCAGGGCTGCTCTGGAGAGCTAGGTCCACCCTTCACCTGCAGGGAACATCGCTGGGACCAGCAGCTGAGAGCTGGGGCTGTTCAAGACTGGGAACATCATGCAGATGAGCATCTGAGAGCCAGGGCTGCTTAGGAGAGCTAGGCCTGCCCTTCACCCACAGGAAACATTGCTGGGACCGGAAGCTGAGATCCAGGGCTGTTTGGGGCTGGGAACATTGCAGGAACTGGCAGCTGAGAACCAGGGCTGCTTAGGAGAGCTGGGCCTGCCATTTGCCCACAGGGAATATTGCTGGGAGTGGAAGCTGAGAGCTAGGGCTGTTTGGGACTGAGAACATCACAGGGACCAGCAGCTGAGAGCCAGAGCTGTTCAGGACTGGTAGGCCCACCCTTCTGCCTCAGGGAACATTATGGGGACCTCTGGTTGAGAGCCAGGGCTTCTCAGGAGTGCTAGGCTGGTCCATCACCTGCAGGGAACATTGCAGGGACCAGTAGCAGAAGGCCTGAGGTGCCAGGGACTGCCTCTGCTGGGCCCACCCCTCTTCCAAGAACATCTAGAAAGTTTGCCACAGGCCTAAGCTGACTCAGACCACATCTGCTGGACCTGCACTTCCATTAAGAATATTGGACTACAGTGGACTACCACCATGCTGGCTTGAGGAGAGACTCAGGAACCCCTCACACAAACAGAATACCTCAAAAGCCTTCAGTTAGTGTGGCACAGTAGGAGGAATTCAGGAGATTGGATCTCCTCTTCATTGTGGTACCCAGCAATTTGAAAAACATCAACCACACAGTAGAACCCTGAAACACACACTACAGAAAGTTGTGACTGTTGGAATAGAAAGACCAGAAATTTACCCAAAAGGTGAAAATGACTAAAGAAAAAGGCAAAATGCAATCCTAAACATCTAGTCCATCAGGGGTAAGTTCAGGTGATAATGAAATAGAGAACTCTCAAATTCATACACTAAAAAGCTCTGAAAAGAGAGCAAATGAATTAAAGAAACAAATCCACAAGTCTATAGAGGAACTCAAATTAGAAGTAATGTCTTATGTAAAGTCAAAAGTAACAACCTTAGTAAATGAGCTGCTCAACATAGCTGGAGGAAAAATAGATAAGAAACTACAGGAGCATGGGAAATTGATTGAAACTTTGAATGAACAATGCAGAAAACAAGCAGAATCTATGAAACAAAGTGAAAGAGATATGCAAGAAATAAAAAATTGTATTGAACGCCTGCAAAGCCATTTAAATGAAGCTGAGGATAGAATTTCAGACCTTGAGGATAGGATCACAGATAGAGATCTTAAAAAGGTAGAACTTATAAAAACACCAAAGCAGCATAAAATGGCAATCCAACAGCTACAAGATGATGCCAGGAGAAAAAATGTTAGCGCGATAGGCTTTAGTGATGAGGCATGAGACAATGCAAAGGATATAGCTAAGCTGTTCACAGAAATAATGGCAGAAAATTTCAAAACATGGGGGAAAAATCAGATATAAAAATAAGTGAGGCATATAGAAAGCCACACAGTCATAACCAGCATAAACATACACCCAGACATATAATAATTAAGATCTCAGACATGCAACATAAAAACAGAATACTAAAAGCTGTTAGACAAAAGACACAACTCACCTAACAGGAAAGCCTATCAGAATCACAGCAGACTTCACAGAACAAACCTTCAGGTTAAGATGAGCTTAGAGTGAAGTATTTCAAGCCATAAAAGAAAACAAATTTCAACCCAGACTGACATAACCAGCAAACCTATCTTTCAAATCTAATGGAGAAACAAGATACTTTCATGACAAAGAACAACTAAAGAAATTCATGTCCACCAAACAAACCTAAGAAAGAGTGTTGAAGGACATCATAAGTAGAGATAAAAATGATTACAATCACCAGAATAGCAACAGAAAGAAATCACCAGGCTGGACAAGAAAGTAAACAAGGGAGAAAAGCAGGAAACTAATAGCAGTAACACAATATGGCAAAGTCAAGCCAGTACATATCAGTGATATCCATAAATGTAAATGGCCTCAATACACACATCAAAAGAAACAGGTTGACAGAATGGATCAAAAACAAGATCCCACAATATGCTGTATACAATAAATGCATCTGACTCAAAAAGAAACTCATACATTAAAAGTCAAAGGATGGAAAATAGTATTCCATGCAACAGGAACCCAGAAAAAAGCAGGAATAACTATTCTATTTGCAGACAATGTGAGCCTCAAACCTAAAATGATTAAAAGAGACAAAGAAAGTCACTACATACTTGTAAGTGGAAAAATTCAATATTAAGAACTAACAATTATAAATATATATGCACCAAACACAGGAGCACCAACTGTATAAGTCACATTCTAAAGGACATGAAAAACCAAATACATAAGAACACAAATATGACAGGTGACCTTAACATCCCACTGTCACAAAGTGATAGATCAACTAGACAAAAAGTTAACAAAGAAATAATAGAATAGAACTGAATGATACCTGTGAGCAATTGGACTTAGTAGATGTTAACAGAGTGTTCCACCAAATCACATGAGAATACACATTCTTCTCAGCTGCACATGGGACATTCTCCAAAACAGACCATATATTATACCATGAAACATTCTTAAGTAAATGCAAAGGTAGTGAAATTATCCGATGCATACTATCTGACCATAGTGCACTGAAACTGGAAATTAATGCAAAAGAAATTGCAAAACTGACATAAATACATAGAAATTAAATAGCAAACATTTGTAGCTCACAGCCAGTGGGCTACAGAGAAAATTAAAGAAGAAATAAAGCAATACTTACAATTCAATGAAAATGCGGAAGCAACCTATTGTAGTCTATGGGATGCAATGAAAGTGATCTTCAGAGACAAATATATAGCAATAAATTGTCATATCAAGAAAACAGAACAGGCACAAATAAACAATCTAATACTTCATCTCAAGCTTCTACAAAAAGAAGAGCAAGTTAAATCTAAAGCTCATAGAAAAGAGGAAATTATAAATATTAGAGCAGAAATCAATGCAATTGAAAGCAAAAAAATACAAAGAATTAATTAATCAAAAAGCTGGTTTTTGAGAGAATAAACAAAATTGACAAACCTCTTGCTAACTTTATAAAGAAAAAGAAAGAAAAAACCCAAATTCATGCAATAAGGACTAAAAAGGGGGAAATTACTACAGGTACCATGGAAATTCAAAAGATCATGAATACCAACTTTGAAAATGTCTACTCATATAAAGTGGAAAACACAGAGGACATGGACAGATTTCTGGAAACATATGAACTACCAAAGCTCAACCAAGAAGATATAGCAATTTTGAAAAATCCAATATCAGCTACTGAAATTGAAAACATAATAAAAAAACTTGCCAAAAAAGAAAAGCTCAGGTCCTGATGGATTCACAGCTGAACTGTATAAGAAATTTAGAGAAGACTTGATGCCAATACTCCATAAACTCTTCAATCAAATTGAAAATAAAGCAATTCTTCCTAATTCATTCTTGGAGGCAAGTATTACTCTGATACCAAAACCAGAGAAAGACCATACCAAAAAGGAGAACTATAGGCCAATCTCACTAATGAACATAGATGCAAATATTCTCAATAAAGTACTAGCAAATAGAATACAGTAAATCATCAAGAAGATTATACATCATGACCAAGTGGGGTTCATACCAGGAAATCAGGTATGGTTTAACATATGCAAATCAATAAATGTAATACACCACATCAACAGAGCCAAAAATAAAAATGACATGGTCATGTCAATAGATGCAGAAAAAGATTTTGATAAGGTCCAACACATGTTCATGATAAACGCTGTTCAGAAACTCGGAACACACGGTGTCTACCACAACCTTATAAAGGCCATCTATGACAAATCAACAGCTAATATACTAATGGACAAAAACTGAAAGCTTTCACTTCAAAATCAGGAACAAGACAAGGATGTCCACTATCACCACTGCTTTTCAATATATTTCTGAAAATGCTAGCCAGGGCAATCAGACAAGACAAAGAAATAAAAGGAATAAAGATAGGAAAGGAAGAAGTTAAATTATCACTATTTGCAGATGACATGATAGTTTATATAGAGGACCCAAAAAACTCGATTAAAAGACTGCTAGACATAATAAAAAAATTCAGTAGTGTAGCTGGCTACAAAGTCAATGCTCAAAAGTCAATAGCATTCCTGTACCCAAACAAGAAACTCACCAAGAGAGAAATTATGGAATTATCACCTTTCACAATAACATATAAAAAATGAAATACTTAGGAATCAACCTAAGAATGTAAAAGAGCTATACACTGAAAATTATACTATGCTAAAAAAGGAGATTGAAGAGGATATTAGAAAATGGAAGATTATTTCTTGCTCTTGGCTAGGAAGAAACAACATTGTGAAAATGTCCATACTCCCAAAACTGTTATACATATTTAATGCAATCCCAATCAAAATACTATTAACATACCTCACAAATCTGAAGAAACCTCTCCTAAAGTTCATTTGGAAACAGAAGAAACCTCAAATAGCAAAGGAAATTCTGGGCAATAAAGTCAAGACAGGAAGCATCTCTATTCCTGACTTAAAACTGTACTACAAAATCACAGTGATAAAATCCACATGGTACTGACAAAGAAATAGACCTAAGGATCAATGGAACAGATTACAAGATGCAAGTATAGGTACAAAGACACTCAGCCACCTGATATTTGACAAAGGAGCTAAACATGTTCACTGGTGGAACAATAGCCTCTCTAATAAATGGTGTTGGAAATATTGGCTCTCCACATGCAGAAGACTGAAACAAAATCCATGCCTATCACCATGTACAAAACTAAAGTCTAAATGGATCAAATACCTAAACATTAAAACAGATACACTAAATGTACTAGAAGATAAGGTAGGTAGAAATCTTGGAGACATAGAGGTAGGCAGAGAATTCTTGAACAAAATGTAAAGTGTACGGGAAATACTTCAGAGAATCAACAACTAGGATCTCATATAATTGAAAAGTTTCTGTACTTCAAAAGAAATCACCAACAGGGTGAAAAGAAAATCCACAGAATGGGAAAGAATTTTAACCAGCAATCCCTCAGACAAAGGACTTATATCAAGAACATATAAAGAATAGAAAAACATCAACTCTCCCCAAATTCAAAGACTCTCTCCAAAAATGGGCAGCTGAGATGAAAACATGTTTCTCATATGAAGATATACAAGTGGCAAACAAATACATGAAGAAATGTTCACCATCACTGATCATTTGAGAAATACAAATTAAAACAACACTGAGATATCATCTCATACTGGAAAGAAAAGCTGCCATCAAGAAATCAAATGATAACAAATGTTAGCGAGGCTCTGGGGAAAAAGGAACACTGCTCCACTGTTGGTGGGAGTACAGACTGATGCAACCATTATGGAAATCAATATGGAGAATTCTAAGAAGACTAGGACTGGAAGCTTCATTCAACCCAGCTATTCCCCTCCTAGTTATTTTCCCAGAAAAACTGAAAAGGTCAAATTTCAGTGATATATGTGCACCCATGTTCATAGCAGCACAGTTTGTAATAGCTAAATCTTGGAAACAACCAAGATGCCCATCAACTGAAGAGTAGATGATCAAGGTGTATTTTTACACAATGGGATATTACTCAGGTACAAAAAGGATGATCTTGAGGCCTTCATAGCAAAATGGAGACAACTTGAGACTATCCTCATTAGTGAAATATATAAGAATCATATTTATAAATGTCATATTGTTTCTTTAGTGTGAAAATTAATAAGAACTGTAGGAGTAATAAAACCTAATATGTGTAATTGCTACTGTAAAAAAGAGAGGAAAAGAAAGCACTCTAAGAATATAACTGCATGTACATTTAAGTGTGTAAGATAGATGACCATATTACTCTTTTTGTTAGATTGTTGAGGAGAACTTTTAGTAGTCTCACTGTTTGAATGTCCACTTTGTATGCTTTTATTTTGTAACTTTAACAACTGTTTCCTGTAGGGAGTGGCATGATAGCCTCACTACTGCCACCCCATCCTGCCCTCCTGTGGGCATTTGGGGCATCTGCCTACATTACCTATCATCCTGTATGTCTGCCTACATTACCCATGGTCCACTCCCACCAAACCCCACTTCCATATAAGCTGAAGGCACCTCCTCAATAAACGAGACTTGATTGGAACTGCTCAACTTGTCTCTATCTCTCTTTCCTCTTGCCCTGTCCCCATCCATGTTCCCTCTCCAGGTGAGATCCATGGACATATCCGCGGGCCGGATCAAGTAGTGCCCAACGTGGCCTTGCCTGGCACGAGGGATTTCAATGCAGGACCATTCACAGGAGTAAATCACTGGACAGCATGACTGTTTTGGGACTTTGTCCCCGTGATCCAAGTGGACAGCCATCTTACGTCTCGTCTGAATCATGGTAGGTGAACGGATCTAATTCCTTTATCGGCATGGAACAAGTACTTAGTGAGCACGAATTGTTTGTGAATGGCCACAGGGAGGCACTCAAGGTTAGAGGGATTAAGGTTAAAACCAGGGATTTATTACAGTACTTTCAGTTCATACATAAGATATGCCCTTGGTTTCCTTTAGAGGGCTCCCTTGATATAAAGAGATGGGAAAGAGTGGGAGATGCTTTCAAAGATTATTACAGAGTTTTTGGTCCCAAAAAAATCCTGGTTACCTCTTTTTCATATTGAACTTTAATTTCTGAGCTGCTGAGCCAGTGTCATTCAGACCCCCAAATTAATGAAATGCTTAATCAAGGGGAAGCTGCATTGCACTCCTCCCGCAATCCTACCCCTAAGCCACCATCAGACACATCCAGTGTATCCAGTCACCCCAGCTCAGTGATTCTTGATATCCCGGAGCCCCTTCAAGATGGCGACTTACCACCACTTCCAATTTCTGGAGTACATGAGGGCACCCAAAATAGTGCCACCCTGTCTGGCACCCAAAATGGCACTGCCCTGTCTGGCACCCAAAATGGCGCCTCCCTGTCCGATACTCAAATTGGCGCCACCACGCTCCCTCCTGCATATCAGCCGATATATCCTGACCTTTCCAATTTCCAGGAAGTTGATTGGTCTCAATTAGCAGGGGAGGCTGCTCAATATCATTCCCCTCCCACTGTTGTAGCCCCTGCGCTAGCAACACTGGGTCAACCCCCGCCTGGCCTCCAAAAGCCGCCTGGCCCCCCTTCTGCCCTTCTCGATTTAGAAACTGAGATTCATTATTTGCAACAACAACTTCAACTTAAACAGGAGAAACAAAGGCTCATTTTACAGCTCCAGTTGTTAGATGTGGACTCTAGCCCTCTTTTAGGCACATCAACAATGATATTTCCGGTGATGGAAATGAGTCACCCTCCAGTGACAAATGCCTCAAAAATGGCGCCTCATTTAATATTCCCAGTAACAGAAGCCACCACAGCTGATGTTGGCCTGCAAAATGGCAGAGAGATAATTCGGCCTGCCCAAGATAATATTAGCCCAAGAAATGACAATAATAAAATGATTAGAGAAAGAGGGAGACCAAAGGGATGAACTAGACGTGAGGATCAGTCCCCAAGTCAGGAAGATACATGAGATAAAACATGAGCCACTACAATAACTAGGGGAGATAAAAAGAGACAACCACCACCTCTATATAAATGGGATTTAGAAACTAGTGATAACGAGGAAAATACTGACTCTGACCCACATGATAGTGATTCAGAGACAGACTTTCCACTCCCGGGGCCATGGGCTAATAGGGCCCATAAGCCGTTCTCTGTAACTGCCCTAAAAGAATTAAAAACAGCGGTCTCCCAATATGGCCCTACGGCAGCTTTTACCCTTGTGGTCCTAGATTCCTTGACCCAAGGTTGGAGTACACCTAATGATTGGAGAGATTTAACTAGAGCTACACTTTCAGGAGGCAATTATCTGCTTTGGAAGGCTGAATTCCAAGATCAATGTGAGCATTTAGCCAAAGACCAGGCTAATTGGAAAAGTCAATATACCCTTTCCATGTTAACAGGAACAGGCCATTATGCAACACAACAAGCCCAAATGCATTATGAGGCAGGCCTTTTTTGCACAAGTTATGCTAGCAGCAACTACAGCCTGGAGAAAGCTCCCTTCTGGCAGTGGAGTTGCTTCTTCTCTCACAAAAATTAAGCAAAAACCCAAAGAGCCTTTTTGTGACTTTGTTGATCGCCTTCTACAGGCAACTGAGCATCTTTTTGGCTCCTCTGAGAACAATCCTGATCTAATCAAACAATTGGCTTATGAAAATGCAAATCCTGCCTGTCAGGCTGCAATTAAACTGCATAAAAGGAAAGAAGATCTTTCAGGTTATAATCGCTTGTGCGCGGATATAGGCCCTGCATATCACCAAGCTCAGGTTACAGCTGCAAATATGGCTGCAGCCGTGAAAGAGATCCTCATCGCACATAAACAAGGAGGAAGGACAAATAATGGCAAATGTTTTAAATGTGATCAGATGGGCCATTTTGCCAAAGATTGTCTAACCACCCCAAAGCCTCAACATAATAACCCAAGACCCAAACCTATAAGTTTATGTCCAAAATGCAGGAGGGGATATCATTGGGCCAATGAATGTAAGTCAAAAACAGATGCCGATGGCAACCCCCTTCCCCAGCAGGGAAATGGGAATCGGGGTCAGCTCCAGACCCCCAATTTGAGGCAGACTCCTGGGGCTATAGGGTTTGTCCCACAACAAAACAACCCAACACAATACAATCCATTTCGGACCTCCTCCGTGTCACACCAGGAAGTGCAGGACTGGACCTCTGTTCCAACTCCGACACAGTATTAACTCCTGACATGGGCCCACAAGCCATTACTACTGGGATTTGTGGCTCCCTTCCTGAGGGCACATGTGGGTTAATTCTTGGACATGGCAGTATAATATCAAAAGGATTACAAATTGTCCCAGGAGTCATAGATAATGACTATACCGATGAAATCACTGTTATGGCTTCCTCTATCTCTGGCCTGGTTTCCATTAGTCAAGGGCAACATATATTTCAATTAGTGTTATTACCTTTAGTCCAAACTCCTAATATAGCCATGGCCTCCTATAGGGGAGATTCTTCCTTTGGGTCTTCAGATATATATTGGGCTCAATTCATTTCCAAAGATAAACCCCTTATGAATTTCTTGCTCAATGGAAAAGGTTTCTCAGGGCTCATAGATATGGGTGCTGATGTCACTGTTATTAAAAAGGAAGACTGGCCTCCCACATGGCCCCTAGAGACTACCATGACTCATCTACAAAGGATTGGACAATCCAAAAATCCACAATGTAGTGCCCATCTACTTACCTGGAAGGATAAAGAAAACAGTCAAGGACATATACAGCCCTATATTGTGGAGGGGCTACCCCTTATTTTATGGGGCAGGGATTTGCTGACCCAGATGGGAATGATGATGGGCAGCCCTAATACTATAGTCACAAAACAAATGCTCACTCAGGGATTCCTCCCTAACCAAGGTTTGGGCAAACAGGGTTCAGGTATCAAAGCTCCCATCTCCCCATCCCCAAAACCTTCAAGAGCAGGTCTATGCCATTTTCAATAGGGGTCATTGACGCTCCTGCGGCCTATGCCAAAAAAATCACATGGCTATCAGTTACCCCTGTCTGGGTCAATCAGTGGCCCCTTACCTCTGAAAAGCTTGCAGCTGCTCAACAGCTGGTGCAGGACCAGTTGAATGTAGGCCACATTGTCTCGAGTGACTCCCCCTGGAACATGCCCATTTTTGTTATATGAAAAAAGTCAGGAAAATGGAGGCTACTACAAGATATTAGGGCAATAAACAAGACTATGGTTGTAATGGGACCCTTACAGCCAGGCCTTCCCTCATCCAGTGCCATTCCATTAGGATTCTTTAAAATTGTCATAGATCTGAAAGATTGCTTTTTCTCAATTCCCTTACACCCACAAGATCAAAAATGTTTTGCTTTAGTCTCCCAACTACTAATTTTTTTTCAAAGTAGTTGTTTATTTCAACATGTGTTATATAGTTGGTTCGCGTAAACTGTTTATAAGCTCTACACATGCGTGAGTCTCTACATGTATATCTATCATTTCTGTATTAGCAGGAAAAACAAAACAAAGCAAGATAAAACAATTCCTAGAACAGCATGAGGCAGAAAAGTCACATAAAACCACAATACAAG
>PVJX010034030.1:0-19239 GCA_004027295.1 Dolichotis patagonum
CCCTTAATTTACCATAATGCATAGGTGTAATGTCTTTATAGTGGACTTTAAAAAATATATTTGTGTTACTGCTAATTTCACAAAATACTGGTTTTCATTGTATATAATGTATTTTGATTATGTCATCCCTCTGTTAACCGTTTTCGTACGTCTCCTTATTCCTTTCCTCTTGTCTAACAGTCTCTCTCCTGTTTAATGCTGTATTGTTTAGATTCACATATAGTAAGAGCATGTGATGCTTATCTTTGTGAGTCTGGTTTATTTTACTTAAAATGATGATGTACAGTTCTATCCATTTTTCTGCGCGTGGCATAATGTTTATAGCTTCGTAATACCTCTTCCATTCCCCTCCCACCCCCTCTCTCGCCTTCTCTCTGATTCCCTCCCTTCTCCCCCCCATATATAAAATGAAATTCTTAAAATTTCATCTGTTGATAAGCGATCAGGCTTGTGTATATCTTGACTGTCGTGAATCATACCACAATAAACGTTGTTATGCTGTCATCCCTATAATAGGCTGATTTTAATTCCTTCAAGTGTGTAACAAGGCGTGGTGAGCCATATCAACAGTAGCTCTGTTTTTAATATTTTCAGGGACCTCTGTGCTGATTTCCATAGGGCTATAGTAATTTACATTTCTACCAGCAGTGTAGAAGGGTTTCTTTTCCCTATGTCCTTGCCAGCTTTTACTGTTTTTTATATTCTTGATGATAGCCATTCTGACAGGGATGAGAAGAAATCTCAATGTGCTTTTGGCTTGCATTCCCTAACGGCTAAAGATACTGAACTTTTTTTCAAATACCTATTGACCATTTGTACTTCTTTTGTGAAGTGTCCGTTAAATTCGTTTGCCCGTGTAGTAATTGGATTATTTGATTTTTTGAATTGTATATTCTAGATATTCTCCATCAGGAGAGTAGCTGGAAGAATTTTTCTCCCATTTGGTAGGCTCTTCTCTGTTACTTGGTTTCCTTACTGTGGAGAAACATTTTAATTTGATGTAGTCCTGGTTGCTAGTTTTTGCTATTACTTCCTGTGCTTCTGGGTCCTAGTCAAGAAGTATTTGCTTGTGCCTGTGGATTCAAATATTCCTCTGTCTTCTTGAGAAATTGCAGAGTTTTAACTTTTATTACCATGTCTTTGTTCCACTTTTGATTTCTTACAAGGCAAGAGATGAGGATCTAGTTTGAAACATAAAAATACTGTTTTCCCAGCACCATTTGTTAAAGAGGTTGTCTGTTCTCCAATGTATGCTTTTGGTTCCTTTGTCAAGAATCAGGTAGTTGCAGTCGTGTGGATTTTATCCTGTGTTCTTTGTTTTTCCTGGTCTTAATGTCCACTTTTTGCCAACACTGTTTTTGTTACTGTAGTTTTGCAGTATAATTTGAAATTGGGTATTGTGATGCCTCCAGGTATCTCCTTTGTGCTTGATACTGCTTTGGCTATTCTGTGTCCTTTTTGCTTACTTATGAATGTAGGAGTGTTGTTTCTAGTTCTGTGAAGAATTTCATTCTAATTTTGATGGGAATTGCATTGAATCTGTAGCTATGTTTTGGTAACATGGCCATTTTAACAATATTGGTTTTGCTAATCTATGAGTATGAGAAGTTTTTCTTCTAGTGTGTTCTTCAATTTATTTCTTAAATGTTCTATTATTTCCTTGTAGAAGTCATTCATCTCCTTGGTTAGGTTGATCTCTAGGTTTCTGCTTTTGTTTTTTAACTCAAGATTATTTTCCTGAATTTTTTTTCCAACTAGCTCAATATTGACATGTAGAAAAGCTAATGAATTTTAATGTTAATTTTGTCTCCAAGAGTGAATTTTTGGTGACATTTAGAATAGATCAGTCTCTTAGAAGGTTAACATGATGTGAATTCGTGATCCTGGTATCAAAGCCAGAAGGCAGTTGTGTTAGTCAGCTTTCCGTTGCTGTGACAGAATAGCTGGTAACAGCAGCTTAGGAGGGAGGGTTATTTTGGCTGATAGTGTCAGGGGTCTCAGCCTCTGTCCACGGGCTGTGTTGCTGTCAGGCCTGGGCAGGGTGAAAACGTGATGATGGAAGGGGTACGCTGCATACCTCATGACTGGTGGGAAGCAGAGAGTGGGCCGAAGCTGGAGACCAGGAGTGTGTTATCCTCGGCTCTGTCCCTTGGACCCGCTGCCCTCAGTGAGGGATTGACTGCATCTGGATTGATCCCCTGATGTTGGGGTGCTCAGGCTCCAGTCCCTTTCCAGAAGCCTGTCAGCTGCCAGCCACGCCCCCACACGTGGTCTTTGGGGTTTTGGAGGACCTCCTCGATTTCTCTAGGACTCACCTTCAGGTCCTTTTGTGAAAGGCTAATCTGCATGCAAACCCAGAAAACCAGGAGAGTGCGTTTTGAGTGTGGGATCAGAGGACAGGAGGGAAACACATGTGTATTCCATGACAACAGACACGAAAGCTGTATTGTGCAATGAAAGGAATGTGGCTGCCAGTGGAGCCCAGATGCCCCTTGCTGGACGCAGGTGGGCAGTGACGGCAATCACTGCTGAGATTGCTTCCCGTCCGCTTCCCGCCCCAGCGTGACGGGCTCATCACAGGTAGTTGTAGATAGTGCTGCACATTGATACTGGGAAGGGGAAAACAGTGATAGACTTCAGAGAGCTTTTGGAGGTACAATGCACAGAATTTGGTGAACGAGTGTAGTCTAAGGGAAGAAGAGGCTTAATACAGTATAATTCCTACTGCTAATGTGGGAAACTTGGCAATACCTGCTCCAGCTAAGAGCAGCTACATGAGCAGAAGCGCAGAAATGAGGAAATATACTCACGGAGCCAGTAGGTTGATAAATGACGTCACTCAATAGGCATCTGGACTGAAAAGGCCTTGAAATTGTTGGACCAGGTCATCCACTGATGCATTTTTTTCCTTTTTTGGTGTCAGAAATCGAACTCAGGACCTTGCACTTACTCGAGGGCTCTATATCACTGAGCTGTGTCACCAGCCAGGTGTTATTTACTTTTTGTTGTTTTTTTGGTGCCAGGAGTCAAACTCAGGGCCCCGGGCTTGCCAGGCAGGTGCTGTGCCACTGCACTGCATCCCCCACCCCACAATGCATTCTGAGAAGGGAATGGTATGATCGTATCTGTGCTTTAGGAGTGGCAGTAAAACAAGAGTGAGGCTTAATGCTTAGTTACACCTGGCACACTTTTTGTCAGTGATTGATTATTTGAATTTTTCTTTCAACTAGATGATTTGGTAAATAGTTATATAAACAGATAAATTATTTTAGAATTTTAAAACAATGTTCTGTATCCTGAGAGAACCTTAGGAATATTCTGTATCGAATATCATTCCAGGAAGTTTTATTTCTCAGAAAGTAGTATATTTGATCTTTTCGGTAACCTTATCTAACCTCAATAATTGTTTTATAGAGTTTAAAGTAAATTAAATGACTTGCATTAGAGTTGGAAAATACGTAAGTTCTTTATGTCATAGTTGGAAAATTGCTTGAGTACATGAATAAAAACCATATTGCTATCTAGAAAAAATATAAGATCCAAGAATCATAGAATCCATAAGACTAAAATAATTTCTCACAGACAGTATTAGAACTAAAAACATTTTTGGGTTAACAGCTCTGAAACGTCAAGCACTCTTTCTGGAAACCACTAGATTTTTCAGCTCCATAACCTGCTCGCGAAGTTGGCAGTTTGTTAACAATCTGCCTCTCACTGAGGGGCAGTTAGTTCTCGTTGTGCAGAGTTAATCCTAGTTCTCTGTTTCTCTGTGTTTGTAATCCTCTCCTTCAGCAGTGACAAACCTGGCGGAGTCATCCCTAATATGCAGACTCATTTGATCAGTTCTCCTCTGTGACCAGCACATCGTCGTGGCCACCATCCCCAGACGCCCACGGTCACTCTTAACCCCTTGGGCTCTGACAGCCGAGGCTGGGCTGCCACTTGTGTGGCGTGGCGCCTTCCTCACCCGCCCCAGCCGTGGCGCCCTGTACCAGGTCATCTCTGCCCCACACACTTCCTCACCCCCAGCTCTGCTCCCTCATGCCAGGCCCCTGCAGCCTGTGGGTGCCTCCTCGTGTCACCTAGGCTCTGGGCTCCCTTTGTTCCCGCTTGGCACGGCCAGCCTGTGCTCGGCTTTGCCGCAGGGAGCGGTCAGGACTCTGCCTGGGCTCTGGCTTCTCACTTGCGTGGCCTTGCCCTGCGTGGACTCCTGCCCTCCCTCAGGGCCAGCTCTTCAGGCAAGGGCGTATCTTATTCCGCCCCATTTTGTGTCATAGGACTGACTTTTACAAGGAATAAAAGGACGGAGGAGGAGAGGAATAAAAAGGGAAGTGACAAGGGAACAAAGGAAGCTTACGAACTTTTGTAAAAGAAAACACACAGCTTTTGAATTATCAACTATTGTTTAGTACGAATAACTATTAAATATATTTTAAGTATCTGTATTTTGTCTTTCAAACAGGTTATGAAGTGCATGGGATGGAAAAGATACCAGAGGAAGGGCCGGCCCTTATAATTTTTTACCATGGAGCTATTCCCATCGACTTTTACTACTTCATGGCTAAAACTTTCATCCTCAAGGGCAGAACTTGCCGAGTAGTAGCTGATCACTTTGTCTTTAAAATCCCAGGTAAACCTGCACCATAAATAGTGACGTGAAAATGTTTAACAGGAACATACCATATGGTAGTCCGTCTTTGGTCTAGTGCCATTTGGAAGAGTTGTCTGTCATCTTAGGGTAACAAGCTTAGAGCTCCCATGTGAAAGTATCTAATTAACTTGTTTAGGCAGCATATCCAAAAATAAAAGTGTTATGGCCAAAAGTATTTCTTTCTTTCTTTATTAGGGGGTTTTAGCTTCATTTCACATTGACGTTGAATCTTCTTCTCCTGTTCTTTTTGTTGCTTTTGTTGAGATGGCACCTCGCTGCATTGCCCAGGCTGGCCTTGCACTCCAGGCGGGTCGTCTTTCTCCTAAGTATCTGGGTCTCTAAGCAAGCCCAGGTGCTCCAGGCTTAAGCTTGAACTTTAGTGCTGCATTGCTGGGGATGGTACGCAGGGCCTTTTAGGTGCTAGGCAAGCATTTTACCACTGAAAATATCCTGAGCCCAAATGTTTAAAAATAAATTCTAATCTTTGCAAAATAGTATATAACTTGACATAGAAGATGATTGATTTTTCATATGATAAATTCTTTGTAGGATATGTATTGATTTTTGTAGTTTAAATTTACTGTTAGAGTTTTACAGCTCTCTATTTGATAGCAAATCAAAATTAAGGAAAAAGTTAACCAGGTTATATTATACACAACTTTTAAAAGCTTTGAAAGTTTGTTGATAAAAGCTTTGAGCCATTTTAAAAAGATTAATTAGATAGATGAATTCAAACGCAAAGACGCTTTTTTTAACCTTTGTATTAACTCACTGAGATTAAATCTGTTTTCTTCTGCCACTAAATCACTAGAAACATGCCAAGTAAGCTGATAATATATTCTTTGAAATAATAAAAGTACACTGATCCACCAGCTAGGCAGACTCAAACCAAGCCGTGAATTACTGATCTACTTCAGTGCCGTTCGTAAAGGCTTTGTGTGTTGTATCACTAAACACCTATTTATAGTTTGTGTATAAATTAAATTGGCCGTAAGACTTCCTTTAAATAGTAACGTGACCACTTTATAATATACTTAGAAACTAGAGATCAGAAGAGCATCATTGTAATCTAATTCTAGCATAACCTCTTAACATTTTACTTTATTTTTAATTTGTACACTTTCAAATATTTTGCTAGCAATGGTGGATTTTTAAAAGAAGATCCTACGTTAGTGTGTTAACATATTTCAGTTTTATAAGAAGCAGTTTTAGTGTATAACTAAAATGTTTAGCTGTTTCCCTTTTAGAATTAAGTTGCTTTCAGTTTTTTCCATTTTAGAAATATAAAATGAATGTTTTTTAGTATTGACCTTTTGAAAAAATTTTCCTTTATGATCCTTATAACATTTTGATACTGATCTACCTTTTAACTCTGTCACTGTTTTTGGAAGGTATAAAGTCACTATACGTCTTAGTGCAAGAGAAATTTCTTATTTTATCTTAGTAGTTTATGAAGACCTTTTCATCTCGAGAATGCATTCGGTTAAATCAGTGAGCTTTTAAGATCATGTAGGTTGAAAACTGTTTAAATCTTAATGATAGTTGTAATTTTTGCTTCAGATCTTTAAACTACTGAAAAATTTGGTTAGCTTGCAGAGTTTTTAGTAGTCATTCCTGTGTTCCCCAATCTTGAGAAGAAGTGCACATATACTGTAGTAATAGCTCTCTGAAGCTCCAGTCTAGGATTTGATTAAAATATTTAATTACTAAGAAGATTGCATCTTTCATCCATAAATAGTTGTCATTTGAAAAGCCGTGTAGCATTAAGACTTGGACTTAGCTATTCTTGAATCAAACACCCCACTTTGTTAAAAAGTCTTAATGTTTGCTATTATTACTTTAAAAAGTACAATTGTAGGATTATCATTATCTAACGTCTAATTTCAGTAGATTATAGTATTGCCTGTTTAGGTTGGGTTAAGCATAGATTCACATTCTCTTGAGAGATTCTTATAGGATTAATGTGAGATTAGATTTGTGATTGCTGATGGAATATCATTTCTGGTTGCCCTAATAAACACTTTAGGATGTGTTTGAACTTTGCACTAGATACAGCTAAATGAGAATTTCTGCCCTGCCACTTCTTAGCTGTGTGACTCTGAGCCTGCTACCTAGCTGGAGCACAAAATCCCTCTGTGAAATGGGGAGAGAGTCCCTGTTTTCCAAGTTTGTTGTGAGTTGTATCTGTTTGATCGTGTAAAGTAGGCAGCATGGTAGTAGTAATAGATAATAGTCAGATGTAGCTGGTACTTCATGAGCAGGATAATTTTATGTAAAGAATTGTTTTGTAAAATACAAGTTTGCTGATGTAAGTATGGATAATAGTTCGTGTAGGATGTGAAAATTTTTGTCTTCAAGGGTTGAACAGGAAGTATTTTAAGATTTTGTGTGATTGTGTTTCCTACAGGGTTTAGTTTATTACTTGATGTATTTTGTGCTCTACATGGACCAAGAGAGAAGTGTGTTGAGATTCTGCAGAGTGGCCACCTGTTGGCCATCTCCCCGGGGGGCGTCCGAGAGGCCCTGCTGAGTGATGAGACCTACAGCATTGTGTGGGGCAACCGTAAGGGCTTTGCTCAGGTTGCGATTGATGCCAAAGTGGTAAGTCGAATAAGATTAATTCTTCACGTAAACTTAGTTAAATGAAAAGTAAATGCTTACTGAGCCAAAATAAGAATTTGATAACAGTTGGTAAGCTCTCAATAGAGGAATGTTTGTTGTGCATGGGATATCACATTAAATAAAATTAATCCAGAAATTTGGTAACTATTCAGCAAGATTTATTTTTTTTAAGTTGAAAATCCAGCTTCTTTTCAAGACATTTGTAATGTTATAAAAATAACTTCACCTGTTCTTCAGTTATACTTTTTTCATAAGTATAATCAGCTTGATTATATATATTTTAGTCCATTGGTACGTTTAATATAAATGAATCAGTATACTTCAGTGATGGTTTTTGTTTCATAATAGTTCTTTTTTTAAATAATAAGACCCAAATAATGCATGATATCTATCATTTTTCATCAGCAAATGTGATAAGCTATGTGATAGTAAAAGATAGTAAATAGATACGGGTATAATTTAGATACATCTTTTTTTTTTTTTTTTGGTACCAGGGATCGAATTTAAGACTTAATGCTTGCCAGGCAGGCACTTGTGCCACTACAGTAGATCCCTGGCCCCTAATTTAGATATTTCTTAAAGACTTGCCAAATGAATTTGTCAGTAAATTAAGTGTTCTTCTGTGGTGACTTACTGTAATTATTCTACCTAATAGACTGGACACTGTGAATGTCATTTGTGTTTTTCTTGTGCTTTCAGAAAGTATTTTTCAGCACTTTGGTTTTCATATTGTGCTTTATTCTATGAAACAATTATTACGTAGGAAATGTCTTTCCTTTGTCTTATTTTTATTTTAGATTGTTTGAAAAAGAACCTGTATTACCTTTGATAAGGTTCTTTTGCCAGGCCTATGAGACAAAGACTGCTTCCAGTAACTTCCATTTTTCAGATTTTTTGTGTCCTAGCTGGTGCCGCATGAAAGGACCAGTCACATCTTTAGCTTGACTGTGCGTCTTTCAGATACAGACTATTGATTATAAAGATTACCGACAGCTCATTCTAGCCAAGAAATAATGTTTGAAGAATGGATATTTTTGTATTTTAATTACAAAGTTTATAGTAAAATAAAATACATTGAGCACTTCTCTTTCCTGTGTATGTGTGTGTATGTAGTTCTTTAAAGTTATTGCTCTATCTTAATAATGTCGTCCTAGTGTAAGTGGAATGTCCTTGCCCAAATATTTAGGTGACAACAATTTAAATAGTACTGTGATGACAAAGATTTCCTATTCAAATTCTTACTGCAGTGACCAGCTTTTCGTAGGCCTTAGATGTTTGTTTTATTGAATTGACTTTTTTTAAACATAGACTATTAAGAGTATTGAAAAGAAGACTTTTGAATTTAATTTTGTTAATGGCATTAGTAAAAGTTAAGACTAATCATAATGTATTATTAAAGCAATAATAAAAACTGAAAACCTAATTAAAATAAAACCTAAAGGTGATTCACTTTTTACATTCATATTTTGAAAGAATTAACTTCGTAAGATAACAAAAGTAGATTTGAAATTATATGAATTTGTCATGGAATTCTAATTCTTTATCCTTAAGTTTGTAGTTTTAAGTAGCATTGCTTAGAAGAGGTTTGAGAGACGAGATTATAAAGGAAGAATGCTTTCTAATCCTTGAATTTCTAGATAACCAGTTAAAATAATCTCAATACTTTAGTGAAAAAAGTTTTTGTACAAAGCTTCAGAAAATTTAAGAAATAACCTTTTATACATTTGAAAACAAACAAAAGTCTAACATTGTGGATTCACAAAGTAACACTTTAAGTTTCAAAAGTATTGTGCCAGCCCAACATTTTGTAGTACTTTTAGAGACTGGCGTTGGTACAATATGTAAATTAGTGTTAATTTCCTATTTTTTTGAAATTCTGTATTGTTTCTATCCTTTTTTCTGTTCTGCTTTTTTAAAATAAAAACAAGTGAAATTAAAGAAGTTTTCGATGGATTTGGCTTACAGACTGACCTCAGCAGTCGCGTGTAATAAGGAGGTGACGTATGTCGTTATTCCGATGTGACAGATGAGGAGACTCAGGCACAGAGAGATGGAGGGATGGAAGGGATCTGGCCCCAAGCAAGGCAGCAGCAGCACAGCAGAGCACACAGTTCAGGACTCTGCGCTTCAAGTGAGTCTGCTGACACCTGAGCCCGAGGGGCCTAGACAGGCCAGGGAGCTGCAGGGTGCGTGGGTGCAGTCGAACATGGCGCAGGAGACCCAGATGGGAGGGTCTCTAAGGGCCTCAGCGCTATTACAAGTCATGCCAGAAGTTAAGACTGTCATGAGAGGATTAACTACAGTTAAGTTGTGACACACTGGGTTTGAGGTGTAACGCAGTGGTACGTTCAATCCCCAGCGCTGCAATCAGTCAATCAATCAATCAATCAATCAATAGTGATGTACCAACATGGTCAACAAGGAAAAATCCAGATTGTGAATGCAGTTCACAGAATATTGGTAGAAAGTACGTAAGGTTCATTTGAAAGTAATTAGACTTTTTTCATATGTAGTATAAGTCACTCTTACTTTGTAATTATGGAGCATTAGGGCTTTGAAAAAATTTTTAGGTAATTTAATATTTAATATTTAATTAAATTGGGGAAAAATCTTCTTAATTGGAAAATAAATAGCAAGTACAAAAGAAAATAACATTTTGTTTCAATAAATTAAACTGATTGCTCAAGATAGTTTTAAAAACACACATTCTGTCTTACACATCCATACACACACGTACATAAACCTGCACGTAGGGAAAACATTGCACTGTAGGGTACTCACACAGCTGTTTTAGACATGGGCTATCTGAGTAAAACTTTAAATGGTTCTGCTGCCCAGCCAGACTCCAGAGGCTGATAGTTACGGTTATTGGAAATTCAGAAACCACAGACCCAGACTCGAGCGTGAAGTATTGAGCCTGTTGGAGTGAACTTTGTCAGCACTATCAGTAGGTTCTAGAAGAGTTAGTTACCTACTCAAGGCGTGCTGTTGAATCTGAATGACCTGCAGAAGTGGGATCATGCCAGTCACTGCACGCAAGTCCAGCAGGACTGGTCAAGGGCAGTAAAACAGCGAAGCTATGAGCTGAGTGTTTTCTGTTCTTTCTTGGGTAAAATCCTAATTAAAATACTTGGGTAAAATCCTAATTAAAACATTAGGATTTTACCATCCTTTTTTAAAACAAAACCTGTGATTTCCTAGTTTTTTCTTTTACAAAAGAATTCAGTGTACTATATGCTTTCTTATTTGTTAGCCTTGTAAATTCCATAAAATTTTAAATTTTAAAAAATTTTTTAATCTGTATTTTTTATTTTGATTTTTATTTTTTGGTCTTTTTTGAGACAGTCTTGCTATACAGTTTGTGCTGGCCTTGAGCTCACTTTGTAGCCCAAGTTGGTCTCAAACTCACAACGATCCTCCTGCCTCAGCCTCCTGAGTGCTGGGATTACAGGCATGCGCCACTATGCCTGGCAGAATTTTAAATTCTTGACCTAACTCCTCTTCTTTCCTGACTTCTCTGCTTTGAGATCACTCTATCTCTTTATTTTCAGAGAATACAGATTAATTCATTAGAGACATTACCTCTGTTCTGTTTTTTTAATTCCTTAATTCATCTGTTGCTTTAAGTTTTAACTCCTCATAAATTCCAGATACAATGTTCTACTCGTTGGGGTTACAGCAGTGACCAAAACAGTGTCCTGGCAGTGTATTAGCTGTCTTCCTTCCTGCTCAGAAGAAGAGATGCAGGAAGTGGTTAGTTAGTTCTATTGGAGGTCTTAAGCTTGGTGAAGAAATCTGTACTTGCGTTTTCTTTCTTTTGGTCTAAGAATAACAGTCTTAAAATGTTACTTTATTTAAATCTATCTCCTACTTGGTATAGTAGCTCTATATTAGGCATGTCCCTACAGTTCTGTGTAAGTAGCACAGTACTTGCCACATACACACACGTGCAGTTTTACCTATTCTAAACCATTTAAGTTAGTATATTTGTGTATATATATTAAAGTGTTTTATCTACTTTGGTATTTTTACTGGCATAACCTCCCTATATGATACTTCATGATATTTCATTATTTTATGATGTTTAGTTTATGCTTTCATTATTAAAATCACATTTAACCATTAATATTCCTGAAAAAATAAAACATCATGACCTTGTGAGTAGAAGTCCTCTGAAAGTAATGGTATAAAAGAATTCTTAAATACGTATTTTTCTTTTTTTTCTTGGTAGTGAGTCTTATACGATTGTGAATGAATGTTGGACATTTTACATGTATAAGGCTCACCAAAAATGCTGTTTCACTAATCCCATGAATTATATGACTTGCAAAAACTGTCACTTATATATATGTAACTTCCTCCTTTGAGAGACTCTTTATCTTGTAAGTTTTCTTTAGTGAGCATACTATTCAGTGGCCCACTAAAGCCAACGAAATTATACTGTCATCTCTATTTTGAGTTTTAAGGGTTTATGTGGAATATTAGCAAACTTATTAAATGAAATATTATATATTACCACTACGGGGTAGTGTTTTTATTTTTAGAATTTGTATTTTTACAAATGATTAAGTTGAAGTTAGTCTAGTACATTTTTATAGCTTATATTTTTACAAATAATTAAGTTGAATTTAGTTTGGTAAATCACACTAGTTAAGTGTGCCTCTATTTTTAAAATCTTATTTTAATAATTTCAAACAGGCCTTCAAAAGTTTGCCTTAATGATTCAATAAAAACATGGAATAATTGATTTACTTTTTTAACTCAAATTTTTTTCTTTAGCCCATTATACCTATGTTTACACAAAATATTCGAGAAGGATTTAGATCACTTGGAGGAACACGTAAGTTGTGATTCATGTGGTTTAATTACAGTATATACTTAGAATATTTGGACCTTTGAACCCCCTAGGAAACCCTTTTGAATTAACTTTAGAAAATGGATATGTTATTTAGATTTTATTATATAAAGTCTAAATGATAACTGACCCTAAATAACAGCAATTCTTAGATATTTTATTTTAGTTAACTGTATATGCAGTGTACATATATGAGAGCTTAGTTGTAGTGGACTTCAAAGTTTCAAAATAACTTATCTAATACAGCAGTATTACTACAGTAGTAAACCGTGTTTTTGTAAACCGGGAGGTTTATCTTTGAAACGGAACCATGAAGAAGTTACAGCTTTAAAAAGGATGACACTATTGAAATAAGAGTAACAACCTAAGCAGATGTCATTTGTTCTGATTTATTTCTGCCACTTTAAGAAAAAATATTTTAAATCAATATATTTAATTGAAAAGTTTTTTTTAAAATCTACTATTGGGGTTTCTGGTTAAAATATAAGCTTTTAATCCAGTTTTAGAAATGATAACAATTGGATATGTCTTTTCTTTGCAAGTAGCTCTTTTCTTACTTTGCAGTTTTCAGTTTAACCTGTATTGTGTTCAGTTGTTTTACACCCCTAGCATCCCTAGTTATTGTTAGTATTTGTAGACACATACAAATGAGTCCTGTTTGGACGGGCTTTAAATCACTCTTTAATGTGTGATGTTGCTGTTTTGTTCGTATTCCTTTATGGTTTTTGCGTTAGTTTTCCTTCTGTTTTCAAATTTAAAGTAGAAAGACAGGTTGTTCTTACAGTATTTAACTTCTGCTAGACAGTTGTTTCACATTTTCCCTCCACCTACCTCTTCATAATTTGAATGGCTAACCAGAAATTATTCCAGAAATGTTTTTGTTAATGTTTAATTGGTGTCAAAATTCATTTGTTTTTCTTGACCTTGAAGCGCACTATCTCAAACATTAGTATCTAGTGGTTGTTCTTTTAGGGTTACTCTGTGATGGTTTACTTCGCTTCCAATCACTAACAGTGTTTCTACTTTCAGTAACAGTACCTGGGTATGTCTTATAGTCCCTCTGGCTTACTTTTTATAAATTTCTTTAATACTATTTTTAAAAACTTAGTTCATCAGTTTATCTTCTGTTTTGAACTACGTTATATTTAATCTTGCCAAATTTTCAAGCTTGTGATTGACATTAGTAAATTTTTGTTTTGATGTGTCAGTTTTGTTTTTCAGTTTGCAGTCATGTTTGTTAGTCTTTAAATTGTTCATTGGTTCATCATAGTCTCTCAAGTTTACCTAGACTTATTTAGACCCTTCCCCATGGTCTTTTAGGTCATTTATTTAGGGTTGCTAGAAAATTTAGCATCTAGCATTTGGTTGTAGTCTTTACTCTTGGTAATAATAATTGATTTGTCTTTTCAAACTATCATATATAAAACTTTTATCTTTCTTAAGCTAATAATTTAAATTTTTTTTTTATTTTAAAGATAGTAAAATCTAACAAAACAAAACAACAAAGCCAGTCAAAACAATGCAGCAAAATTGGGACAGAACTTCAAAGCAGGATGTTAGGAAAACAACAATAACTACCATTGTGTATCTTATCTTGGTAATAGTTGTCCATTCCATCGGGTATAGCAAAATCAAACCAAAACCAAAACAGAATAAATCCAATCAAAACAGAATATCAAATAAAGCAAATCAATTAATTAGATCAAAGCAAAGCAGTGAGAACTTCAAAGGCAAGGCAGAAGGGAAGCCCCATGTTTTCGACTGCATGCTGTCGCCCTCCCTCCAGATGCGCAGACCACTGGCCCCAGACCTGCAGAGTCAGCCAGACAACACAAGCATTCACTTGCTTGACCAGCCGGCGGCTTCCGGGCTCGTGGTGGGACGACACGGAATGTGATTCTCGCCCGGCCACTGGCAGGCTCACGGGAGGCACTATCTGACTCCCCCCTGGAACCTGCCTAGCTTGTGCGGCTTCCCAGAAGGCTGGCTAGTTGATTTCCTGGTGGCTTCTCCCAGTCCCAGCATATAAATTTTAAGTTTTAGATTTTCAGAAAAAAATTGAGCAGAAAGTGTAGAGCATTCTTGTATATTTCCTCACTGTCCTCTAGTTTTCTTCATTGTTAACATCTTGTATTGTTGCTGTGTGTTTGTTACAATCGATAAAAAGATTGTCTTTGAAAAATATTTTCAAGAAAATACTTTTGCCGTCTTCCTGTAAGTCTTGCATAATTATCTGAAATCATGCAGTCATATGCTTACAACATTTAACCAATAAAAGTGACTGTCTGCTTTCAAACAGGGTTATTTAGGTGGCTGTATGAAAAATTCCGCTACCCATTTGCTCCCATGTATGGGGGTTTTCCTGTGAAGTTGCGAACCTATTTAGGGGATCCCATTCCCTATGATCCAAAGATAACAGCAGAAGAATTGGCTGAAAAGGTAATTAGTTTTTCTTCTTAATCTTAGAACAGATTTTTATTTTCAATTATTATGTTTAAAATGACTATTTATTTATGTATTTGACAAGCATGTTTTGTGTCAGTGGTTCTCAGCCAGTGGTGATTTTGTCCCATGGGAAAAACTTAGCAATTTCTGGTGACGTTTTTTATTGTCATGGTGGGCAGAAGTTGAGGGTGGCAGTACTACAGACATTGAGTGGTTGGAGAGTAGGAGTAAACCTGGTAGTCGCCTGTAGGACGTCTAGGACGATGCTTCTATATACAAGGTTTTGGAAATACTGGAGTAGAGTTAGGGGACACAGTCAAAGTGGTAGTGAAGATACAAAAGTCATTAACTGAGACTGTCACTGAAGCTTTGACTATACAAGGTAAATTAGAGCGAAAAAGAGGTCCGAGAACCTGCAGGTACGCCATTTAAGCTGTAGACCTACAGCGATTGAGCCAACTAGAAGGGAACTGGCAGAGGAGGACAGGTGAATTTGTGTGATGAAAGTGAGTGAGTGAGGTATTTAAAAGAGCGAGCATGATCAGTAATCGTTCTTACAAAGAAATCAAGGAAAGTGAGGATGCGGAAAGACGGAATGCTCAGCGTTCACCGTCTTCAGGAGGAGAGGTCCCTCCTGGCTCACTTCGCACTTCACAGTTGGCTCATTCTGGGCAGAAAGTGTGCAGTGGAAGGCTGCCGTTCAACCCCCGGTAGTGGGGAGCAGAGAGTGAAGGGAGGCCCTGGGCGGGTGCTGGGCCCTGCTGCGTCCTGCCCCTGGTAGCCTGTCTCTCCTGGCAGCAACACATTCTCCTGTGGGCTCACCGACGGTCCAGTCACGGAGAAGTAGGGCGCCCCATGGTCCTATTGCTGTTCCAGAGCCCCCCTCTGAACACCTGGGACTTTTGGAAAACATTCTGGATCTAAACCCTACCTTCTGAGCGTACTTTGAGAGAGTCTAAAATTACAGAAATGCAATAAATGTCATGTCAGTGAATCACTTTAACAATGAGGTGAGTATGTTTTGGTTATGATTTTAATAGCAGCTTTTAGCATATGTATTAGTCTGATTTGTTTACAAAATTTAAATGGTGATAGAAAAACACATAAATATACTGTCTTAACCATTTTTAGTCATAAAGTTCAGTACTGTTGGGCACATTCTCGTGGTCGTACAGTGGATCATCTTGCAGAACTTGGCCTGCTCCCCCGTGCACCAGTCTCAGCTGTCCTCCCTTCAGCCCCTCCAGCCACTATTCCATCTTTGACTGCAGTGTTTTTGAGTGGAACTTTACAGTTTTTATCTTTTTGTGATTGCCCGTTTTAAAAAGCCAGTCTTGTAGCATATGACAGAATTTCTTTCTCTTAAGGCATAATATTTCATTGTATGTATTTACCACACTTTATCTGTTCATTTGTTAATGAGCATTTGGATTAGTTCTACTTGTGTCTGTTTCTTGGCTGTTGTGAATAATGCCACAGTGAACACAATTGTGCAAATATCTCTTCCTACTTTGAATTTTTTTTGGATGTATATTCAGAAGTGAGATGCTAGATCATATGGTAATTCTATTTTTAATTGTTTTGGGACCTTCGTGCAGTCTTCCACATTGTCTGTTACCATTTCACATTCTCAGGTAGTATACGAGCGTTTTAATTTCTACACATGTCAGTTCTTGTTATTTTGTTTTTTAATTTTCAGTAGTGGCCTTCCTAATGAGTGTGACGTGATATCTCATTGTGACTTTGATTAGTATTTTGCTAATGATTAGAGGGATCAAAAATATTTTTCATTTACATATTGAACACTTGTTGTGTAGATATTTCTGCAAAGAGTATCTATTCAATCACTTGCCCAGTCTTGAGTTGAGTTACTTATTTATTGCATTGCAGAACATCCTCAGACTCCCCAGAAGTTAGCCCTGTGTCAGCTATCTGTGATTTGCAAGCCTCTTCTCCCATGTGATTATTTTCTGTGACATGCGGAAGTGTGGCTTTGTTGTTGTCCCGTCTGGCTGTGCTTACATTCAGTGCTGTTAGTGTGCCGTCATTACCAAACCCTGCGTTACGAAGCTGTAGCACCTCATTGTTTTGCTCTTTGAACCATTTTGAGTTAACTTTTGCATACTGTGTGAGGTCCAGCTTTCTTTAAACATTCTTTCACACGTGGGTATTGAGTTTTCCCAAACCCTTTGCAGAAGAGCCTGTACTTTTCCTATTGCATGGTCTTGGCACTTGCGTTGAAGATCGTTTGACCATATCATACGGTTTACTTCTGGATTTCATCTTATTTCTAGGAGTGTATTTGTCTGTCTTTATGCCAGCTGAATACTGTTTTCATTATCATAGTTTTGTAATACCCTTTACCTAGGAATTGTACCTAGGTTGCTTTGTTTGTTTTTAAGATTGTTTTGTCTCTTCTGGATCCTTCTAGATTCCGAATGAATTTTAGTTTTGTTTCTGTTTCTGCAAAAAAATGCCATTGAGACTTTGATAGGGATTACGTTGAATTGTTATATTGCATTGAGTAGCTTTTATTAATATTAAGTTGTCTAGTTTTCTGGCTTTTTTTCTTTCCAACACAGGGTCTCACTTCTCACTATGTAGTTCAGGCTGGCATTGAACTCAAGGTGATCCTCCTGCCTCAGCCTCCCGAGTGCTGGGAAGCCTTCTAATTTATGAACGCAGGAAGTCTTTCCATTTAATTCTTTAATTTCTATTAATTTCTTTAATTTCTTTTAGTTTTGTAGTTTCCAGTGTCCAAAACTTTCTCCTTAAGTTTGTTCCTAAATATTTTACTATTTTTTGATACTATCATTTTATAATTTTGCCATTTTTATTTTAATTAGAATGTTTCCCTATTTTATTTTCCTGTTGTTTTATTTTTTAAGTTAGTATATAGAAACCAACTAATTCCATGTATTTTCATATCTTCCAATTTTGTTACATTTGTTAGCCTTTTTTTTTTTTGTACCAGGGATCGAACTCACGACCTTATGCTTGCCAGGCAGGCGCTTAAGCCACTGAGCTAAATCCCCGGCCCTTGTTAGCTTTTTTAATCTTTAAGATTTTCTATACTGAACATGTTTTTTGCAGAATTAATTTTACTTATATTTTCCATATATACATAGTTTGATTTAATCGCCACATTATTAAACCTAATGGTTACTGTTTCACACATGAGAAATCTGAATAATTATTCAGCATTGCGGTATTATGCTGTGGTAACAGTCTGTTGCAGAACTGGGCATGGTGACACACTCCTGTAACCCCAGCACCTGGGAGGCTGAGGCAGGAGGATCATGCTACATAGTAAGATCAAATCCAGCCTGAACTGCATAGCAAGACCCTGTATCGAAAAATAAAGCAAAACAAACCACCACTTCAGAATCTCAGAGACTTAGGGTAGTCAATTTACTTCCAGTTCATGTTGTTTTCCCCCCGAGACTCAGGTACAGCTACGTCTGTCTTCATTGTTTCGGGATTAGACTGGAGGAGGGTCTCCGTTGGGATGTTACCCTTTGCACGGGCCGGGAGGAGGCCAGCAGGAGAGCCAGGGGTGGCCCTTGAGGTGCTCTTCCGAGGTGGCCCACATGCTCCCACTGGCATGTGCTTGGCCAACACAGACCCATTAGGCTTGGGTGAAGTAGGACGTGAAACCCTCCCACCGGGATGGCCAGGAGAGTGTCCTGGCTGGGCAAGGAACGAATGACGCACCTGGCGTTACAGGACGTAACGCAGTCGCGTGGGAGCGCGCGTGCAGCTGAAGCAGCTCTAACACTGCGTTAGATGAGGCTGTTTGGCGTGGAACCGTTGCGGTGGAGGAAGTTGCACAAAGGTAGCAGTGAGTGTAGGGACTGCTCTGCCGTCCGTCCAGTCATTCACCTGGTGTGCTAGGGTCACCCCGGTTTCACTTCCCTTCTGGCCTGAAAGCGGAACCCTGTGGCGTTCGGCAGACAGTGTAGAAACTTCTCTCGTCCTGAGGCAGTGCCATCCCGAGCGCTTCACGGCGCAGCGCCCCCCCGGGGCTCGGAGCTGGCCCTCTGGTGCTGCTTTTGCCAACACACTTTCTTGCTAATATAACATCTTTCTTTGCCACTCCCCACTTTATGCATTCTTCTTTAGGATGTAACGGAATTATATTTTGTTCTTCTACATTTTTTTCCTATTAGAATTTAAGTGGGACAGAGCTAGTTAAGAAGAGTTTTGTTTTTTTTTTTGCAAAAACTATTTTATATGGTCGAAATCGAATGTAATAGAGACAAAAAATCCTGGACTGAAAGTTCACGGATCTGTGTTCTGTGAATCTGTGTTCCAATTCTGGCTGTGCCACTCGGCAGCACGGTCTGCGTGAGTGACACATTCTTCTGTAAATTGACATTATTGAACAAAAGCATATTTGAAATCAAGAATAATTGAAATCCTTCTTTTGTCAGTGTGTTGTGATACTTGTCAAGATGTCTTCATTATTAATAAGCACAAACTATAGCATTAATAGCCTCTGGGTTTCACAGATTTGTAATCGAAAGCATCCAAATTAATATATATAGAAATGAAAGCTGATTTTTGACTGTGCAGAAGAATCATTTTTAAATGCCATCTATGTATGAATTAAAATATACTGTAATAGTGCTGAAGAGGGCACTAGAGATATTTCCTAAAAGTTTTC
>PVJX010034031.1:0-19242 GCA_004027295.1 Dolichotis patagonum
CACAAACAATGAAATCAAGAAGAGCATGGAGTGAAGTCTTTCAGATCCTAGAGGAAAACCACTTCCAACCCAGACTGACATACCCTGCAAAACTGTCCTTCAAAATGGATGGAGAAATAAGATACTTCCATGACAAAGAACAGCTGAAGATCTTCATGAACACCAAACCAAGCCTCCAAAGAATACTGAAAGACATTCTGGATACACACGGGAGAAAACCACTAAGCAAGGCAGACAATTAAACAGAATTGAAAGCTAAAGACATAACAGCAGAAAGATAACATCTCAACAATAAACCAATATATAACAGTTACAACCATTAATGTAAATGGCCTCAACTCACCAATCAAAAGAAACAGACTGGCAGAATGGATCAAGAAACAACATCCAACCATATGCTGTCTACAAGAAACCCATCTTACCCACAAGGAAAACCATAGTCTGAAAGTCAAAGGATGGAAAACAATACTTCATGCAAAAGGAAACCAAAAAAAAGCAGGAGTAGCAATCCTGTTTGCAGACAATGTGAACTTCAGACCAAGAATGATCCAAAGAGATAAAGAAGGTCCGTACATATTGGTTAGGGAAAAACTTCAAGAGGAAGAGATAACAATCTTAAATATATACACATCAAATTCCAGAGCACTCAGCTATACAGAGCAAATATTAACAGAAAAGAAAAGTCAAATAATCAATAACACAATCATAACAGGAGATTTTAACACTCCGTTGACACAGAGGGACAGATCAACTAGAGAGAAAATCAGCAAAGACATAACAGAACTGAATCACACCTGTGAACAAATGGACTTGATAGATGTATATAGAGTTTTCCATCCAACAAAATCAGAATATACATTCTTCTCAGCAGTACATGGGACATTCTCTAAAATAGACCATATACTAGCCCACAGAACATATTTAAGTAAATGCAAAAAATTGAAATTATCCCATGCATGTTATCGGATCATAGTGCCATGAAATTAGAAACTAATGATAAAAGCAACTTCAAAAACCTCACAAACACATGGAAACTGAGTAATACACTCTTGAGCAATCAGTGGGTCAAAGAGGAAATTAAAGAAGAAATTAAACAATATCTACAAGCAAATGAAAATACAAACACAACTTACTGGAATTTGTGGGACGCAATGAAAGCAGTCCTCAGAAGAACATTTATTGCACTGAGTTCGCACATCAGGAAGACAGAACTAACACAAATAAACAATCTGATGCTACAACTCAAACATCTAGAAAAAGAAGAGCAAGCCAAGCCAAAGGCCAAAAGCAGGGAGGAAATTATAAGATTTAGAGCAGAAATTAATGCAATAGAGACTAAAAAACAGTACAAAGGATCAATGAATCAAAGCGGTGGTTCTTTGAAAGAATAAATAAAATTGATAAGCCCCTGGCCAACCTTATTAAAAAAAGGAAGAGAAAAACTCAAATTTATGCAATAAGGAATGAAAAAGGTGAAATTACTACAGACTCTGTGGAAATAAGTAGCTCATCAACACATATTTCAAAAACCTCTACTCTCATAGGTTCGATAACACTGAAGAAATAGACAGATTTCTAGACACATATGAACTACCAAACCTGGATCAGGAAGATGTAAAACTGCTGAATAACCCAATTTCTATTACGGAAATTGAAAATGTAATTAAGTCACTGCCAACAAAGAGCCCAGGCCCAGATGTATTCACTGCAGAATTCTACAAGAAATACAAAGAAGACTTAATTCCAAAATTCCTGAAACTCTTCAATGAAATTGAAAGTGGAGCAATTCTTCCTAAAACATTCCTGGAAGCAAATATTACTCTAAAACCAAAATCTGAGAAAGACCCAACTAAAAAAGAGAACTATAGGCAAATCTCCCTAATTAACATAGATGCAAAAATTCTCAATAAAATATTGGCAAACAGGATGCAGCAATTCATCAAGATGATTATACACTATGACCAAGTAGGATTCATCCCAGGAATGCAGGGATGGTTCAACACATGCAAAACAATAAATGTAATCCACCATATCAGTAGAGCCAAAAGGAAGAACCACATGATCATCTCTATAGATACAGAAAAAGCTTTTGATAAGGTCCAACACTCACTTATGATAAGAACCGTACAGAGAATTGGAATAGATGGTTTTTACCTCAATATGATAAAGGCCATCTATGACAAACCTACAGTCAGCATCCTATTAAATGGCCAAAAACTGAAAGCCTTTACCTTAAAATCAGGCACAAGACAAGGATATCCATTATCACCGCTCCTATTCAACATAGTACTGGAAATACTAGCCAGAGCAATTAGACAAGAGAGAGAAATAAAAGGAGTAAAGATAGGAAAAGAGGAAGTTAAATTATCATTATTTGCTGATGACATGAAACTTTACATAGAAGACCCCTAAAACTCCATTGAAAAACTCCTAGATATAATAAATAAATTCAGCAATGTAGCTGGATAAAAAATCAATACCCAAAAATCAATAGCATTCCTATACACAAATAATAAAAATACTGAGAGAGAAGTAAGAGAAGCCACACCTTTCACACTAGCATCCAAACAAATGAAATACTTTGGAATTAATCTCACAAAAGAAGTAAAAGAGCTATACATGGAAAATTATAATGCCCTGAAAAAGGAAATTGAAGAGGACCTCAGAAAATGGAAAGACATCCCCTGTTCATGGATAGGAAGAACAAACATTGTGAAAATGGCCATTCTCCCAAAATTACTATACAGATTCAAAGCAATCGCAATCAAAATATCACTAACATACCTCATAGATTTAGAGAAATCACTCCTAAAATTCATCTGGAACCAGAAGAGACCTAGAATAGCAAAGGCAATTCTAAGCAGCAAAGGCAAGGCAGCAGGCATCAGAATCCCTGATTTGAAATTATACTACAAAGCTACAGTAATAAAATCTACCTGGTAGTGGAATAAAAGTAGACCTGAAGATCAGTGGAATAAGATTGGAAGATACAACCACAACCACAAACTCACTCAACCACCTTATCTTTGATAAAGGGGCCAAACATGTTCACTGGAAGAATGACAGTCTCTTTAGCCAATGGTGCTGGAAAAATTGGCTATCCATATGCACAAGACTAAAATTAGACCCATGCCTATCACCATGTAGTAAACTAAAATCTAAATGGAACAAAGTTCAAAATCTTAAAAAAGAAACACTAAATCTGTTGGAAAATAACATAGGTAAAAACCTCAAAAATATAGGGGTAGGTAGAGAATTCATGAATAAGAATCAAACCGCACAGGAAATACTTCCCAGAATCAATAACTTGGAACATATCTTATTAAAGAGTTTCTGCATGTTGAAAGAGATTTCCAGCAGAATGAAAAAAAAACCACAAATTGGGAAAAATTCTTCATAGATTGTCCCTCAGACAAAGGACTTCTGTCTAGAACTTACAAAGAATTTTAAAATATCGGAACCTCAAAATTCAAAGACCCAATCCAAAAATGGGCATCTGAAATGAATAAACAGTTCTCAGATGAAGAAATATGAATGGCAAATAAGTACATGAAAAAATGTTCTTCATCATTAGTCATTAGAGAAATGCAAATTAAAACCACACTGAGATTCCATCTCACCCCAGAAAGAATGACCAGGTTAGAAAAAACTACCAACAACATGTGCTGGAGAGGCTGTGGGGAAAAAGGAACTCTTCTTCAGTTTTTGGTGGGAGTTTAGACTGGTGTAACCACTGTGGAGGTCAGTCTCGAGATTCCTCAAAAAGCTGTTTTTGGAGGTCCAATTTGAGCCAGCTATTCCACTTCTAGGCATATTCCCAGAAGAACTGAAAACATCCTACCACAGTGATATATGTGCACCCATGTTTATAGCAGCACAATTTGTAGTAGCCAGATCTTGGAAACAACCTAAGTGCCCATCAACTAAGAATGGATAAAAAAAGTTGTGGTATTTTTATACAATGGAGTACTATTCAGCTATAAAGAGTGATCACATTGAGATATTTATAAATAAATGGACATAATTTGAGACCATACTCATAAGTGAAATAAACCAAACTCATATGTGTAAATACCATATAGTCTCCCTAGTATGAGAGTTGGTAAGAGTATATAAGATTTTATGGTAATCATTATTTCCCATTTCATTGCTTTGAAGCCTTTCGATGCTTTCATTCATCAATTGGAATGGTTTTATTCTGTTTTGTTTGACTTTATTATGTGTGATGGTATGAATGGCTGATTTGAGGAAAACAAAACATTATGGCAGCCATTGCTGATTTAATATCGTCTTCCTTTGAAGACCTCCCATGCTTCTACTGTGCTGTTACCATTGGTTCTATCATGTTGTGTCTTATTGGGATTTTAATATATGTGATAGTATAAACAAACCTTTTTATTGAAAATGAGATATTATAGTAGCCATTAATCATAGTTATTCGGTTCAGAATATCCTGTAATTCTTTCATTCTCTTGAATGGTTTTATACTCTTGAGTGATGTTTGATATTATTGTATTTGAAACTATGCTCAACTATGGCAGAGAAAGATATATTTTGATAGCTACTGTTAATGTCTGGTTGTCTTATTGTAAATTGTTGTGTTGCTTATGTTGTTCTGTTCTGATCTGCTTTGCTTTGCCCTCTTTTGTTTTTTCTCTTTAAAATAAAAAAAAAACTAAAAAAACAAACCCAAGATTTAGAGAATTTATTAGTGAATTCTACAACATCTTCAAGTCTGATACATCATTTATATAACTCAAAATCTCAATAGAAATTGCAAAAGACAGAGTGCTCCCAAATTAATTTATGAAAGCCAGTCATCACTCTGATTCCAAAACCACGTAAGAGCCCAACCAACAAGGCCAATCCTCTTAATGAACATTAATGCAACAGTCCTCAACAAGACGTTAGCAAATACAATGTCACACATCATCAAAACAATCACACATCATGACCAAGCAGGTTTCATCCCACAGATGCAAGGATGGTTCAACATGCTCTAGTAAATAAAGGTAATATATCACATAAATAGAGGCAAGCTTTTAAAAAATGTATAGTTGTAGCAAAAGATGCAGCAAATGCTTTCAACAAAATCCAATATCCTTCATAATAAGACCCGGAAAAAAAGTAGACATAGTAAACCATACCTGAATTTGATAAAAGCTATTTAGGACCAAGCAGTGATGAACATTATATTAAATCAGAAGCACTGAAAGCATTCCTTCCAAAATCAAGAACAAGAAGAGGCTGCCCACTAATACCAATTCTGTTCAACATCGTACTTGAAATATTAGCCAGAACAATCAGAAAAGAAAAAAGTAAAAGAGATGTATATATGAAAGGAAAAATCAAATTATCATTACTTGCAGGTGACACTATACATAGAAGACCCAAAGAATTCCACCAAAAGACTCTAAGAATTAATAACTAACTTCAGTAACATAGCTTCATACAAAAATCAACATTCGAAATGCAAAAGCATTGGGCCAGGCATATAGCTCAGGGGCACAGCACCAATCTGGCAAGTGTGAGGTCGTGAGTCTTATCCCTGGTATAAAAAAAAATCAGTATCATTTGTGCACATCAGTAATGAATTCGATGAAAAGGAAGTTATGAAAACAAAACCATTTAAGGTGTAGCAAGAAAAATGAAATGCCATGAAATAACTCTCACCAAGGAAATATAAAGATTTATACAAATATATTAAAAGAAAAAAAACTACAGAACTCTGAAAAAGAAGACTGAAGGAGACATCAGCAAATGGAATGATATGTCTTGCTGCTGGATAGGCAGAACTAATATGATAAAAATGGTCGTATTACCCTATCTGTTATACAGAGTCAGTGCTGTTCCAATCAAAACGTCAACAGCATACTTCGCTGCCCTAGATAAAGCAATCCTAAAATTTCTATGGAACCAGAAGAGACTCAGCACAAAAAAAACAACCTTTAAGGAACAAGAGCAAATGAGAAGGCATCACATTATCTAACTTCAATCTATACTACAAAGCAACAGTAATGAAAATGCATGGTACTGGAACAAAAACAGACATGTAGATCAACGGAACAGAACAAATGATACAGAAACATCTCCAGACACATTATTCTATTTGATCTTTGACACATGGGCCAAAATCATAATTTGGAGGAAAGACAGTTTATTCAACAAATGGTGTAGGGAAAACTGGATATCTGTTTGCAGAAGACTGAAACTGGATACACCTCCCACTATGTCCTACATTAAAATAAAAATGGAACAAAGATTTAAACATTTAAACAGAAAAATTGAATGTATGAGAAGATAAAATAGGTAAAACACTTTAAGTCAAGGTATAGGAAAGTATTTTAAAGGACCACAATTGTATAAGAAATAACAGCAACAATCAACACATGATATTTTATCAATTCTAATAGCTTCTAAACAGCAAAGGAGTCAATTACTAGAGTGAAAAAGACAACTTACAAAATGAGAACAAATCCTTGCTGGCTATTTCTCAGATAAAGTATTAATATCTAGAATACATAAAGAACTAAAAGTATCAGACCACATAAAAGAAAAGACTCAGTCAAGAATTGGTCAAGTGAAATGAACAGACACTATTCAGAGGAAGAAATACAAATGGCCAATGATTACATAAAAAAAGTTCACAATCATTGAGCATTAGAATAATGCAAACTCAAGCACAGCTAATCTTTCAACTTACACCAGAAAGAATGACAATCACTGAATCAAAAAGTAACTAATGCTGACATGGTTGTGGTGATAAAAAAAAATATTCTCACACTGTTGGCAGCAACCACTGAGAAAACCAGTATGAAAATTCCTCAGAGAACTAAAATTAGAAATTCCATATGACCCAGCTATTTGCCTTCTAGAATCTTCCTCCATAATATAGTGATACATGCATGCTAATGTGTTTAATGCTCATAATCACTAATTCTTGGCAGCAGCCTGTATATCCATCAACAGATTTGAAAGAGCAAATGTGGTACTCAGGTATAATGGAATACCATTTGGCTATAAAAAAAATTTCAAGACACTTGTAGACAAAAGGATACACCTGGAAAATATAATATTTGGCAAAATAAATCAAACCCACAATCTTAAATACCATATGATACCCCTTGTTTGAGTAAGGCAAAGAGCACAATAAAGGATGGATACAAGAAGGCAAAGAGCAAAATAAAGGATGGATACAAGAAGACAGGAGATAGGTCTCTGTCAAATGAGAATGAATCTACAAGAATGAGAGAGAAAGAGAGAGGAGAGGGAGACAAGAAACACAAATAAGTGGAATAAAGTTATGCCATATACAGGGACCTAATAACTCAAATAAATCTGAACATTATATATCACAAAAATGAAATAAAAGGAATGAGAGAGAGAGAGAGAGAGAGAGAGAGAGAATCAAGTTGTATCATATACATGTACCCAATTCCCTGGATGATTATAAATTGCATTTATTAGAAATGTACTAACAAAAAACATAATGAAAACAACAAATTTTCAAAACAACAAAATTTCACACACTTTCCCCTGAAAATAAAAGCAGTAACACCACTTCTTACAGGACACAATATCAAAACTAACTAAAATATCACAAGAAAGAAAAATGCTGAGAGAATTCAACATGGCTAAATAAAGGATGACTCATATCAGAGTTCTCAGAGACAATCAACTGAAAACAGGTAACTGGAACAAAGGCAGGTACATATATCCTGCTATCAAAATTAACCTGAAATAAGAGACTTATAGACCAAATAAAACATAAGCATAGGACTTTCTAAAATGATAAACCAGCCCACATGGCTGCCCATGATTTTGCTGCTGGTAGGAATCAAAACAGGAACCACTGTTCCCAGGAAGTTTCCCCCCTCAGGAAAACAAAAAATGGACAGACCTTGAAGGTGTGGAAAATGCAGTCCACCACAGATAGACCAAGAATACAAGTCCTTTTACTTCTTTTAATTTACTCTAAATGGAGGGCATTGCAACCTCACAACAAATTTTGTTAGCATGAAGAGAATGAATGACTGTTCATTCTCTGATGGACCATCATTTTTATTTTTTATTTTCATTCTTCTTCTTTTTTTCCTTCTCTGTCAAGCACCATAGCTAATAACTTGAACTTCTAGTAACAAAAAGGCTAGGGAACACACACAGCATTGAACATTGCTAATGAAACAACACAACTCCTCCTGCTTTAACACTGGCACAAGAGAGGTACTTATTCCACCTCACAGCAGCAGGAACAAGGAGTAGGAAATTAACACTTCCCCATCCTGTGACCAGATGCCAGCAATGCAAACACCCTTGACCCAGGAAAGTCAGCACTCCCTCCAACTTGCTACAACCAGCATGAGACAAACTTGTGGCCACTATGTGGGACAAACAGGGCAGTGCGTGAGAGAAGCTATCTGTGTGGAATGAATCAGGGTGTACAAGGTTTGGGAGGGACCAAGTGTACTTTGAGCAGCCTAGCACTGTCTCTGTCTGAAAGGGCCACAGCAACTACAAGAGCAATGCATAAACAAACAGGGCAAGGAAAACATGTGCAAAAATAAACAATCTAATGCTTCACCTCAAGCTTCTAGAAAAACAAGAGCAAGTTAAACCCAAAACTCATGTAAGAGAGGAAATTGTAAAGATTAGAGCAAAAATTAATGCAATTGAAACTAAAAAAAATACACAGAATTAATGAATCAAAAAGCTGCTTTTGTGAGAGAATAAACAAAATTGACAAATACTAGCTAACTTTATAAAGAAAAAGGAAAAAAAACCAAATTCAAACAATAAGGACCGAAAAGGGGAAATTAAAACAGATCCCATGGAAATTCAAAAGATCATGAGTAACTACTTTGAAAATTTCTACTCACATAGAGGGGAAAACACAGAGGAATTGGACATATTTCTAGAAACATATGAACTACCAAAGCTCAACCAAGAAGATATAGCAATTTTGAATAACCCAATATCAGCTATTGAAATTGAAAATGTAACAAAAAACTTAACAACAAAGAAAAGCCCAAGTCCTGATGAATTCACAGATGAATTCTACAAGAAACTTAGAGAAGATTAAATTCCAATACTCCTTAAACTCTTCAATGAAATTAAAAAGAAAGCAATCCTCCCTAAATCATTCCTGGAGGCAAGTATCACTCCCATACCAAAACCAGAGAAAGACACAACCAAAAAAAGATAAATACAGGCCAATCTCACTAATGAACATTGATGCAAATTCTCAACAAAATACTGGCAAATAGAATGCAGCAAATCATCAAGAAGATTATACATCATGACCAAGTGGGGTTTATTCCAGGAATGTAAGGAAGGTTTAACATATGCAAATCAATAAATATAACACAGCACATTAAATGAGCAAAAAATAAAAACCACATGTTCATCTCAATAGATTCAGAAAAAGCTTTTGATAAAGTCCAGCACATGTTCATGATAAAAAACCCTTCAGAAAATTGGAATACACAGTGTCTATCTGAACCTTATAAAGGCCATCTACAACAAACCAACAGCCAATATTATACTAAATGGACAAAAACTGAAACTTTCACTTTAAAATCAGGAACAAGACAAGGATGCCCACTATCACCACTCCTTTTCTATGTAGTTCTGGAAACACTAGCCAGGGAAATCAGACAAGGGAGAGAAATAAAGGAATAAGGATAGGAAAGGAAGAAGTTAAATTATCACTATTTGCAGATGACATGAGACTCTATATAGAAGATCCAAAAAACTCCATTTAAAGACTGCTAGAGGTAATAAACAAATTCAACTGTATAGCTGCATGCAAAGTCAATGCTCAAATATCAATTTCCCTCCTGTGCACAAACAAGAAACTCACTGAGAGAGAAATTATGGAAATATCACTCTTCACAATAACATCTAAAAAAATGAAATATTTAGGAATCACCTTGCTAAAAATGTAAAAGACCTACGTGCTGAAAATTATACTATGCTAAAAAAGGAGACTGAAGAGGATATTAGAAAGTGGCTCTTCCCGGCTCTTGGCTAGGAAGAGCCAACATTGTGAAAATGGCCATGCCTCCAAAACTGTTATACAGATTTCACACAATTCCAATCAAAATACCATTGGCATACCTCACAGATATAGAAAAATACTCCTAAAATTCATTTTGAAACAGCAGAAAGCTAGAATAGCAAAGGCAATTCTTGGCAATAAAGGCAAGGCAAGAGGCATCTCAATTCCTGACTTGAAACTGTACTACAAAGTCACAGTGATAAAATCAGCATGGTACTGCCAAAGGCATAGAACTGAGGACCAATGGAACACATTAGAAGATGCAAGCACAACTACAAAGACACTCAGCCACCTGCTATTTGACAAAGGGGCTAAACATGTTCACTGGAAGAGGAGTAGCCTTTTGAATAAGTGGTGTTGGAAAAATTGGCTCTCCACACACACAGAAGATTGAAACTAGATCCATGCCTATCACTGTGAACAAAACTAAAGACTATATTGATGGAAGACCTAAACCTTAAAACAGAAACACTAAATCTACTGGAAGATAAGGTAGGTAGAAGTTTTGGAGACATAGGGGTAGGCAGAGAATTTATGAACAGAATGCAAGCTGCATGGCAAATGCTTCAGAGAATCAACAACTGTGATCTCATATTATTGAAAAGTTTCTGTACTTAAAAAGAAATCACCATCAGAGTGAAAAGAAAGCCCACAAAATGGGAAAGAAATTTAGCCAGCAACCACTTGGACAAAGGACTTATATAAAGAACATATAAAGAATTGAAAAACATCAACCCACCCAAATTCATTCAAAGACCCGCTCCAAAAATGGACATCTGAGATGAACACACAGTTCTCATATGAAGATATACAAATGGCAAATAAATACATGAAGAAACGTTCACCATCACTTGTCATTCAAAAAAATGCAAATTAAAACAGCATTGAGATTTCACCTCACTCCCTAAAGGGTGGCTGCCATCAAAAAATCAACTGATAACAAATGTTGGCAAGGCTGGGGGGAAAAAGGAACACTTTTCTACTGTTGGTGGGAGTGTAGACTGGTGCAACCACTATGGAAATCAGTATGGAGAATTCTCAGCAGGCTAGGATTGGAAGCTCTATTCAACCCAGCTATTCTCCTCCAGGATATTTTCCCAGAAAAACTGAAAAGGTTATATCACAGTGATATATGTGCACCCATGTTCATAGCAGCACAATTTGTAGTAACTAAATCTTGGAAACAACCAAGATACCCATCAATCACAGAGTGGATGAAAAGATGTGGTGTTTTTAGTCAATGCAATATTACTAAACTATGAAGAAGGATGATCTTGAGGCCTTTATAGGTAAATGGAGACAACTTGAGACTATCCTCATTATTGAAATAAATACGAATCATATTTATAAATATCACATTGTATCTCCAGTATAAAAAGTAATAAGAAATGTAGGAGTAATAAAACCCAAAATGTGTAATTACTGCTGTAAAACAGTGAGGAAAAGAATGTGCTATAAAGGATGTAACTGCATGTATGTTTAAGTGTGTAAGATAGATGACCATATTACCATTTTTGCTAGATCTTGGAGGAGAACTTTTAACAGTCTTACTGTTTGAATGTTTAATTTGTATGTTTTAATTTTATAACTTGAACAACTGTTTCCAAGCTGACAGTATGTAATTTATCAAGTAGTGATTTCTTAGTGGTTTTTTTTGTTCTTTTCTTTTTTTCTTTGGAATTCTGTATTGTTATTACCCTTCTTTCTGTTTTGTTTTGTTTTTTCCTCTTTAAATAAAAAATTTTAAAAAACATTTAATGCAATAGAAATTCATAGAAAAAAATCAAAATATGGAAAAATTACCCTGCATGACAAGAACTCACAAAAAGGCAGGCATACCTATTCTTTTTATAGACAATGTTAACTTCAAAAGAATGAGCAAAAGAGATAAACAATGTCAATAGACATTTTTAAGAGGAAGATACAACATTCATAAATATGTATGCACCAAATATGAGAGCCCCTAACTATATAAGACAAAGACTAATAGACATGAAAATATCTAGCAAGCAACAACAGAATTCTAATGGGAGACCTTCATACCTCATTGTCACAAAGAGATAGACCAACTAGACAATAAAAATAAGCAAAGAAATAACAGAACTGAATCAAACCTGTGAACAAATGGACTAAGTAGACATTTACAGAGTTTCACCCAACAATTTCAGAATATACATTCTCAGCTGCACAAGGGAAATTCTCTAAAATAGTAGCCCATAAAACATGCTTACATAAATTCAAAGGAACTGAAATTTTTGCATGCACATTATGTAACAATATTTTAATGAAATGGAAATTAATAACCACATAAATGGCAAAAACTCCATAAACACATGGAAATTAAATGACACCCTCCTGAAGAACCAATGGGTAACATTGATTGTATTAAACAAAAGATTAAACAATGATTTTAATCAAACAAAAATGTGAAAGCCAGCCCCCCCCCTGCACACACCACCATCCTGGCCACCCACCTCTGGACCCAGGAAATTCAGCCAGTGTTGCACACCATGCTGGGACAGAGGTGGGCTATTCCCATGCCCCTGAAACCCTGGCTGCCCACCTTAGGTCTCAGGACCTCCAGCCAGCAGTGTTCACAGGGCTTGGCCAGAGCTGGGCCCCTCCCACATCCCCACCATCCTGGCGACCTACTTGAGGACCCAGGAATTCTAGCCAGTGGTGCTCACAGTGCCAGGCCAGAGCCAGGACCTGCCATGCCCCTGCAGTCCCACCACTGCTGTCAGGACCCCCCCCCATTTCCTGGACCTAAAATTGGTATTGATCTTTGGTTCCTACTCCTCCCACAGAACCTTGGGTTGCAGTGGACTAACTGTGCTGTATTTGGGGGAGACTCAGTAACCCCTCATCCAAATAGAAGAACTCAGTAGGTTTCCATCAGTGAGGTGACTTTGCCCCTAAAATAGTAATAGAGTTGGCCACCTTCTGTGGGTAAACAGGAGCAATTGTGAAACCCCCTCCAGAAGTAGGCCATTGGCAAGCTTCTCAAGGATGTGGGTGAGTCCTTCCTCCACACAGAGAATGTCAGGTAAGTTGAGGAGGGTGCCAATAATGCCTCCACAGATCTGGAGAAAATTAAAAAGGCCTATGAGACACCTAGAGCACAGTAGGGTCCCAGCCAAGACCAACACTATAAACAGAGAGATCAGGTGACTCTGAACAACCTGAAGACATAATAAGATCAGGAACTAAGGGTTGATTTCCATCAATACTCCTAGGTTTGTCAGCCTAGGAAGAATATAGGACTCACCCAACAGGTCCTGCAGAGGGAATTCAGGTGACTGGCCCACCTCTTCATTGTGGGACCCAGCAATTGGACAAGCATCAACCTTACAGTTGAGATGCTTGGACAGTTGGATGCTTACACTACCAACAGTTGAGACTAGTTGTACTGAAAGACCAAATATTAATCCAAAAAGGGAAAATGGCAAAATTCAAAAGGAAAACAATATCTTAAATATCTAGTCCATCAGGAACAAGTACAGGAGATACTGAAATAGAGAACTTCAAAAGTCACACATCAGAAATCTCTGAAAAGATAGCAAGTGAAATAAAAAACGTCCACGAGGATATAGAGGAAATAAAATTAGAAGTAATCTCTCACGTAAAGACAGAAATAACAACCTTAGTAAAGGAGTTGCTCATCACACCTAGAGAAGAAAAAGATACAAAAAAGTACAGGAGCATGGGAAACTGATTGAAACCTTGAATGAACAATACAGAAAACAGGTAGAATCTATGAAACAAACTCAAAGAGACATCCAAGAAACAAAAAATTCTATTGAAAGCTTGAAAACTGTTTAAATGAAACTGAGGATGGAATTTTGGACCTTGAGGAAAGGATCACAAATAGCAATCATGAAAGGATAGAACTTTTAAAAATAACAAAATAACATGAAAGGACAATCCAGAAGCTTCAAGGTGATGCCAAGAGAAACAATATAATATTAATAGGCATCAGTGAAGATATAGGAGTCAATGCAAATGACACAGGTAAACTATTCACAGAAGTAATAGCAGAAAATTTCCCAAACATGGGGAAAAATCTGATATGCAGATAAGTAAGGTATATAGAATGCCAAGCAGTCTCAACCAACATAAATCTTCACCCCTACATAATAATTAAGATATTAGGCATGCAGCATGAAAACAGAATGCTAAAAGCTGTTAGGGAAAAGACACAACTCACCTATCAATGAAAGCCCATTAGAATCATGGCATACTTTTCAGCACAAACCCTCAAGTCAAGATGAGCTTGGATTGAAGTATTTCCAGCTCTGAAAGAAAACAACTTTCAACCCAGGTTGATGTACCCAGCAAAATTTTCATTCAAATTTAATGGAGGAGCTGGGGACTTAGCTCAGTGGCATAAGTGCTTGCTTTGCAAGCACACAGTAGTGAGTTCAATCCCTGGTACCAATTTTAAAAAGCCTCTTAGGTAATCAGTTCTCAGACTTTTGGCTAAGATCAAGTTCAAATTTAGTGGAGAAACAAGATACTTTCATGACAAAGAACAACTGAAGAAATTCATGTCCACCAAACCAACCCTAAAAAGAGTATTACAAGACATACTAGGGGCTGGGGATTCAGCTCAGCAGCATAAGCACCTGCCTTGCCAGTGCACAGTCATGAGTTTGATACCTGATACCAATAAAAAAATAAAATAATAAAATAAAATAAAAGACATACTAGAGATAAAAATGATCAAGCAGCTGGCAGGGGCCTGAATTGAGTCCCAGGCCCAGAGTATTTGGTGGTTGAAATTCAGCACACAGGGATGCCTTGGAAACTCGCTCCCAGGTGGTAAGGCAATGCCCTGGATATGGAATCACCCTAACTCACAGGAGGTCAAAGCAGGCCAAAATGGGCCATTCCCAGTGAACTCTAAGCATCTGGCAGGGGCCTGAATTTATTCATAAGCCCAGACCATATGCATGTTGAAACCCAGCCCACAAGGGGGCCTTGGAACGTCACTCCCAGGGGGGTAATATCATGCTCCACATCTGAAACCACCCTAAGACTCACAAGAGTTCCAAGCAGGCCTAGCTGGGCCACATACAGTGAACTCTAAGCAACTGGCGGGGGTCTGAGTTCAGTCCCAGGCTCAGAACATGTGTGTGTTGAAACCTAGTACACAGGGAAGCCTTGGAACATTGCTCTGAAGCAGTAAGACCACACCCCGAATCTGAAATCACAGGAGGACTTATGAGAGACTCTGGGGGCCTAACTGGCCCATGCCCAGTGAACTCCAAGAGGCTAGTTGTTGCCTACTGTCTGCCTGAGAGCCAACAGTGGGCCAGGTGATTCTCAGTGCATTGGGAAGCCATGAAACATAGCTCAAAACCCAGAAATATAGGAAAATGACAAAATGAAAGAGCAAAATGCAATCTCAATCTTCCAGCCCAACCCAAGCAAGCCTAGGAGACATGGACATAGAAGAAAATATAAGCCATACACCTGAAATTCATGAAATGATAATAACTGAAATAAAGAAACAACTCTGGGAAGCTATAAAAGAACTCTGATCAGAAATAGTCTCCCAGGTAAAAGAAGAAATGATAAATGTAATAAAAGAAATTCTGTACACATCTGAAAAAGACATAGTTAAAAAAAATTAGAGGAACAATGTAAAAAGATGGAAACTCTGAATGAAGAATATAATAAAAAATAATAGAATGCACGAAGCAGATTCAAAGAGATATACAGGAAATCAAAAATTACATCAAAAGTTGGCATAATTGCCTCAGTGAAAGCAAAGATAGAATATCAGACCTCAAAGAAAAGATTGCAGCTAGTGAACAGGACAGGAAAGACCTTTTAAAAATACAAGGAACCAATAAATAACAATTCAACAACTGCAAGATAATGAAAGAAAAACAACATAAGATTGATAGGTATAAACAAAAAGGAAGGTGACAACACAAATTATATCAAGAGGATACTTAAAGAAGTAATAGTTGCAAATTTCCCAAATATGAGAATGGAAAACGACATACACATCACTGAAGTATGTAGAACTCCAAATAACCATAATCAAAAGAAAACTACACTAGACATATAATAATCATAAATCCAAGAAATCCAACATAAGAACCTAATATTAAAAGCTGTTAGAGAGAAAAGACAGATCACTGATAAAGGAAAGCCACACATCAAACTTCTGAACACAAAATGAAGTCAAGAAGAATATGGAGTGAAATATTTCAGATCCTAAAAGAAAATGACTTCCAACCCAGACTGATGTATCCTACAAAACTGTCCTTCAAAATGAATGGAGAAATAAGATACTTCCATGACAAAGAATAGCTGAAGAACTTGCAAACCAACCCTGCAAAGAATACTGAAAGACATTCTAGACAGACATAGGAAAAAAATCACTAAGCAAGACAAATAATTACACAGAGTGGAAAGGTAAAGAATCAACAGCAGAAGGATAACATGTCAAAAATAAACCAATGTATGTGTTATAACCATTAATTTAAATGGCCTCAATTTACCAATTAAAAGAAAGAGACTGGCAGAATGGAACAAGAAACATCCAATCATATGCTATATACAGGAAACTCATCTAACCCCAAAGGAAGCCCGTAGACTGAAAGTGAAAGGATGGAAAACAATACTCCATGCAACAGAATCCCAAAAATAAAGCAGTGGTAGGTTTTCTGTTGGCAGACAATGTTAACTTCAAACCAAGTATGATCCAAAGAGATAAAGAAGGCCACTACATGCTAGTTAGGGGAAAACTTCAAAAAGAAAAGTTAACAATCTTAAATATACATGCACCAAATTCCAGAGCACACAGCTATACAAAGAAAGTATTAACAGAAATGAAAAATCAAATAAACAATAACTTAATTATAACAGGAGACCTTAACATGCCATTGACACAAAGGGACAGATCAACTAGACAGAAAATCAGGAAAGAAATAACAGAACTGAATGACACCCCTGAACAAATGGACTTAGTAGATATACACAGACTGTTCCACCAGACAACATCAGAATATACATTCTTCTCAGGAGCACATGGAACATTCTCTTAAATAGACTATATACTAGCCCAAAGAACATGCTTAAGTAAATGCAAAAGAATTGAAATTATTCCATGCATGTTATCAGATCATAGCACCATGAAACTAGAAATTAATGACAAAAGACTCTGCACAACAGCACAAACACATAGAAATTGAATAATATGTCTTTTTCCACATGTCCTCATGGGGATTGGATATTTAGGACCCCTTGGCTGCCCTTAACTTGGAATATGTCTTGGTGTTTTTACTCTCACATGGATTGCATTGGTGGTGGTAGATTGGAATTAACTTGCTGAAATTCCAATGACATCTCAATGGGATTACAAGTATAACTTTTTGGATTATGAGAAAAACTAAAAAGAGTACAATACTTGGAGGACTGAACTCAATATTTGGGTTTACTTTATTTGGCGCTCAATGTAGCTGGAACACATGACCTTCACAGCACAAAAACCGACCATCATACGGGAGACAACCCATTGGACTTTGCATGATGAATTTTAAGTACTGGCTCTAGAAGGAAGGCATGGAGAGGAGGTTCTGGATCTGTGTGCTGCTCCTGGAGGCAAATGAGTGGCACTTTGGCAGTGTGCATGGCCGGGTGTTAGTTGATGCTCCATGTTCAAAGGATTGAAACTGGTTGTTCTCTTCCAATTCTCAGAAGGCAGCCTGTAGGATACATCAAAGGAGAAGCTTACTTGTTCTACAGTTAAAACTCCTAAGTATAATTTTCAGCATATAGAGAGAAGTCAAAAGATGGTGGACTGGTAGATAGCAGGAGAGGGACCGTCTATGAGAGAGACAGCTCAAATGCCAGAATAGAACACCCTGGAGAGACCCAAACAGAGAGAGATGAACTCTCACAACCCAGGAAGAAACTAAAGTGCAAAAAACTGCTACAATATGAGATCCTGGGGCTACCATTAGAGAAGCTAAGATCAGCAAGCACGGCACCCTCCTCGAGCTGCCTGAATGCCTGCCAGAGACTTGACCAACCGATCCATGACAAAGTGACTGGCTTGAGCCACTGGAGCATGGAGCTGAACAGCCCTGTGTGTGGCTCACCTGGACTCGGCCCTGCACACGACCCACCCAGAGGCACTGTGAATTCACACCACAGCTGTGCTGAAGTCAGACATTGGGGAGCACAGCAGTTCTCGAGGACCGGCATTAACATGTGGTCAGTGATGGGAATAAGACCCTCCCATGGGAAAGGGGCAACTGACTGGATGAAATGTTGGATTTGGGCAGGACAGCCATAACTCCATAAGGAAGTGGCTTCAGTTGGTTGCTCCCCTTACTGAGTGGATTGGTGGAATCTGCTTGGACTGGGCCATGCCCCTGGCCAGGACCCAGTGAGTCGCTACAAACTAATTCCCTGAGATTGGCACACACTGATGCAGTGAAGGTCTGCAAAGGTTGACTGGCCCAGAGGGGAGAAGCTGGTGCATACTGCCCATGCTTGAACTTTAATTTCTGATAGCCAACTGAAGAAGGCAAAAGCTCCTAGACTGTGTGCTCTAGAGGAGCCTTAACCAACAAGAAAAGGGGCTGGGAATCACACTGTACACTTGTATGGAAGGAACCAAAAACATGATGAAAGGGACAAATAAGAAAAAAACCCCAGCCCCCAACCCTGAGAACATTGATCCAGGAGAGGTAAATACAAAAGAGATTGAGGGCAGCAAACATGCAACATCAAACACAGCATTAGTGGACATAAAGAGATACCTTCAGGACCTCATAAGTAAGACCAAAACTGAAATGTTAATTCAAATTAAACAAGAAATAAGTAGATTAATAAAAGAAAGGCTGGGCACCTCTCAAGGAGACACAGACAGAAAAATGGAGGAACACAAAAGGAGAGAAAAATTTAATTAAGAATAAAAAAACCCCTAGAATTCATGAAGCAAATTCAAAGAGATTATCAGGAAACTAAAGACTCCATAGAAAGCTGGCAAAACTGCTTGAAAGAAACCAAAGATAGACTATCAAAAATTGAACACAGGCTTGCAATGTGTGATCATGAAAGGGAAGATCTCTTAAAAATAACAAAGGAGCAGGCAGTAAAGATACAAAGACTGGAAGACAACAAGAGGATCTATAACTTAAGAATAAAGCATGTGAATGAAG
>PVJX010034033.1:0-19241 GCA_004027295.1 Dolichotis patagonum
CTCTGCTCAGAGTAACACAGAGAACCAGAGACCGAGCTGATGTCCAGCCACACTGACGATCACCTGTAGTTAGGACTGAAAGCAAACCAGGGACCGCCCCTTGCTAGCCTGGCCATATGGGCAAGAAAAGGCCTCTCCCTGTGCCCACTTAGTGAGACACTGTCTCAAAATAAAAAGAATCCAGAAAAGGACTGGGATGGTGAAGTTTTGATTATACATTACACTGGGGAGCGCAGCTGTCTGTGAAACCCATATTTGACAATTGTGGGAGTTTCATAGAATTTTAAATAAGTCTCAGTTATGAATGGCAGAAACTCCAGCTCCACTGACTCAGTCTTCAGGAAACCTGCTGAGCGATACTGAGATTTAAACAGGAGGCACGGGGGAGATTCCTGAGACTGTGGGCTGCAGGCACATAGCAGCCCTTGGTTGCTGTGGGCAGCGGTGTGAGGCAGACTGGGAGGAGGCCACACAGTGCGATTTTAGCATCCGGAGACTGCAGGCTCCACGGCACAGAGGGAACTGACAACAGTGTGCCGCTGCAGATGTCTTAGATGTGTTGGAAGAAAAGGAATCGGCAGTCAGAATCAGAGACTAGGGCAGACCGGGAGGAAGTTAATAGCAATCTGCTTCACACTCAGCGTTTATCTGTACTTAAGTGCACACTGAAATCTGAAAAGGGGAGGGGGCATTTAACTTTGCAGACATGCAGTGGGATGGGGTAGATTTAGTTTGGCATTGTCTGTCACCCCAGTAGCTCAATATTTTAAAGGCTGTCTGGTGATAAACTGACATTGAGATACATTTTAAAATGTGAAAATATGAAATGGGTCTTGTAGACATAAACAAGCCATGCTTTCAGAGACTTCTAGAGACCCTTTGGAAATAAGGAACATAGTAGTTTCAGATGATTCAGGATGGCAGATTATAGTTACTGAGCCATGCATCATACGTGCTTTGCACAAACTTTAAAAAATAATAGATCTATTCACATGCTCTCTCCTGATAAACAGAATTTTATTAATTTTTAATGGTTATGTTTTTCAAATAATATTTTTTCTGAAATATAAGAAAGTAATTTGTTTTAAAATACTCTTTTTGATATTTTAAAAAATTTTCTATATATTTATTTTTCACTTTCAGTCTGCAGGGAAACTCTTCACATTGTGCCTTTAAAGTAGGATTTGATCTGTTTCTTGGTAAGAATCTCAAAGCGCAAAGAGCAAAGAGGTTAAATCAAGTAGTGGATTCAAATAAAGGCAATTTATTGAATTAAATGGCTTGTTTGACCACTGTGAATATGCCTCCTTTATTATCTCAGATAATAAATGCCAGAAGGTAATTTCATAACAATTAATTTCTACTCTGAAAGTATGGGTTTTTATTTTTAAGTACACAAATCTCAATGGTAAATTCACTAAAATGAAAAATTCTAGGTATAAAAATATTTATACACAATGGAATACTTGCCATAAAGATAAACTTGAGCATTCATAGGTAAATGGATAAAACTTGAGACCATGATATTAAGCAAGCTATGTCAGACACATAAACTTAAACATCACATGGTTTACTTTAGATGAGAAGTTATATAATATACAAAGCAAAATAAAAGATACATAAGGAAGTAAGGAGATCATTTTAAATTGTTGGAGGAACAAGGGATGGAGGAAGGATAAGCAAGGTGAGGGAAAGGGCATTTTAGATAAAGAATTGAAGCAGAAAATGATGACACAAGAGCTTTTGCAAATGGGAAGGGGACCAAGAGTTAGAAAGAGCAGGGAGGGAAAAAGGGAAAGGAATTTAAAAGAAAATTGAGAGAAAAATCATGATGCACTGTGGTCAGGTACCAACTCCCCAAAATGCACTGCAACCTTTGACTATTAAAATTAATACTAAAAATAAAGTTTAAATAGATCAATCCTAATATTATTAGTAGTACATATGAAATATTTTTAGTACTGAGGCTCTGTGAGTTACATATTTGGAATAGAGAGCTTCTGGTGTGATTTAATGGGGTGAGCAGAAACTTGTTTTTCCATTTTTCTTCCTTAGTTTGCTAGTCAAGTGTGAAATTGTACCATAAAAACGTCTTTGTCTTTCCTAAGGGTTAGCAGTTATTTTTATGGGGATATTAATGCACTCAGTATTACATCATTTTATTGCTATGCCAAGGAAGAGAGGCATGTAAAAATATTGGGGGTGAACATGAGAACAGTCTATGAAAAATGCTAAAACATGGATGTGGAAAATAAATATCAGACACTTTCAAAATATTTAATTAGGCATAGTTGAAAAATTTTTTATATTATTTTAAAAGAAATTAATTTAGACAGTAGGTAATGTATTAAGTGAAAGTAAAATCTAAAATAAATTTATCATTATTATCCTGAAACGCTTGCTAAATATCAAATACATAAATGTTTTTTCACATTTGAGATGATAATGCTTTTGGAAAAGGATTTAACATTCTTCTCTTATCCTTTTGGTTGATTGTGATATGTAATTCACTGATTATAAATCAAGTAGTCTCATAAGTTGAATATACTTGGAAGTTAAGCACAGGGGAAGCCATATTTGCACACCTCATGATTCCAAATGCATTTGATAATTTCTATATATAACATTTCTAAATAGGATATATAGCATAAACTTTCTTCTACAATCCACATATTAACCTTCATATATTTGTATTTTTCATGTCTGTGCTCTTAATATTTAGTTTCTGTGTAGTTTTAAAATTATAAATACAACAGAAGATCTAATTTTTCATAATTTACATGTTCATTGTATAGTTCTACTGGACAAAATATCAAGTTATGTTTGCTAATCAAACCTGATAGAATGGCTACACACACACACACACACACACACACATACATACACACGCACAATTATTTTCAGCAACATGAATCTTCATCTCAGGGACCAAAGTTATTTACTAATAATTAATATTTTAAAGAAAAGGACACAAACCCTGCTTTACAGCCTTGCTAAGTAAAAATGAAATTTTCTTTCTCTTCTGAATTTTATCCCATACAGTCTGCTCCAATCCACGGGATGACATCATCACCATATTTAAATATACCTCACAATAATGAATATTCTTCTCATTTCTAGTGACTGTAAGCTGCTCCAGATCATGGAATACAGAAATAATATCATGGAATATATTCTTTTAGGACTTTCTTAGGAAAAAAAATAGAAGTCCTCTATTTTTTCCTGTTTGTACTTTGTTAAATTGCAATTTTGATTGGAAACCTGCTCATCATGGTTTCTATCTCCTGCACCGCACTCATTCTCCAGCCCATGTACTTCTTCCCGAGGTTCCTCTCACTGGTGGATCTTTGCTACACCTCCACTGTGACCCTCAAGCCAATCATTGATTTGCTAACCACTAAGTTCATCTCCTTTGGTGGCTGCATGATGCAGCTCTTCTTGCACTTCTTTGGGGGCATCGAGGTCTCTGTCCCACAGGGATGGCCTATGACCGCTATGTGGCCATCTGCAAGCCCCTGCACTATGCAGTCATCATGAGCAGTCAGCGAGTTGAGCTCCTGGTGGTGGCTTCCTGTGCGGGTGGATTCCTGCACTCCTTTGGTCAGTTCATTCTTGCCTTCTTCTTACCCTACTGTGGTCCCAACGAAATCGACCACTACTTCCGCAATGTGTATCCTCTGCTGAAACTGGCCTGCATGGACACAAGCGCAATAGGGTTTTTGGTCATTGCAAAATCTGGGCTGATGGGCCTGGTGACTTTTGTGGTCTTGCTGATATCATATGTGGTGATTTCACACACCGTCTCTGCAGAGACTCGCTGCAAAGCCCTTTCCATGTGCAGCTCACATGTCAGCATCCTGGTCCTCTTTTTTGCTCCTATACTGTTTATTTACATTCGACCAGCAACCACTGTGCCAGAGGACAAGGTGTTCGCTCTCTTTCATACCATCATTGTACCCATGCTCAACCCTCTGATTTACACACTAAGGAACACGGAGATGAAGAATGCCGTAAAGAAGCTGTGGTGCCCCACCGCAGGAAGTGCAAGACACAGACTGAAAGATGCTCCTGCCTTTCACCACCCAGCTCCGTGAAGATGCCACTTCTACCCGCAAAACTTTAAAATTCATAAATTCTGCTCATGTGTCTCCTACCTAGCAAGTATATGTGTAGGATCCTGACTGAACATGATCTACTGCTCTCTTGATTTTTTTCAGGCTTTTTCACTCTGATCTCCCATTTTCTGCTTTCTTATTCCCATCTCCTGCACCCCACTGACCTGTTGGCTGGGCAGCTCATTTTGCTGCTCAGCAGCAGGCTCCATAAAGAATGTGCAGCACATGTGAACAGTGAGGACCTGCGCAGTTCATGACTGCACGTGACTGTGCTCTGTGCACCAGCCCCAGGCTTCAGGAATGACTGCAAAGCCACTCCAATCCATACCTACATCAGAGCGCCTTGTACCAGCTGTGTGCTTGTGGGGCCACAGCCATGCTCCTCATCATCATCACCTCAAGCTAAGAGAGTAACCAAGGGCATTCTTGAGTTTCTTACATCCCCAAGCCCAATTCTTTTCCCCAAGCTCATAATAATCCCCTCTTTGGTTCTGCAGCACCTTGCTTCCAGCTCTGTTCATGTGTTAATCTGCACCTCTCTGGCTAATCCCAGCACAGCACCCCATAGGTGCTGGTTGAGATCCTGTGCTCCGGATGCAGAATTGCTCACTGATTCCTCAGACAGAGGCAGCACTGTGGTTCTTGGACCTCCCATAACATGAAGGTACAGTAACAGCACAGTTATCCACAGTTACATGCAAAGGCCTAAAACAATGCCAAGGGCACAAAAGAATTCATACGAGGACTCTGTGGCCTCATGTCTTGTTAGGATTAGCCAGTCTTTGGACCTGTCACTGTGCAAGGTCAGGACTTCTGGCCTCACCAGCCTAGCACCAGCCTAGCACCTTTGTACACAGGACCCCAGGGCCAGAACAGTACCTGTGGTCCCAGCTGCCAAGCTGGTCCTTGCAGTACATGTTCTAGCAGACTTGGAATGCAGACCTGGTCTTGCTGACCCAGGGTCCAGTGCCAACTTAGTAGAAGCAGCACTGTGATGAGCCCATAAACCCAAGCTCTCCCTGAGCCCTTTGGGCCCCGCTCAGCACCAAGGCAGCTCCTGAAAACTCCAGTGTTCTGACAGTACAGTCAGATGCTCAGTCAATCCTATCCCTGAAAACTTCTGTAGGCTTAGGCCTAAGCCTCACCACAGGGTCAGGTCAGACTCTGTGGACCTGGCTTCAGGCCATTCCTAGTAGAGCCAGGCACCAGGCTAACCCTTGCAGAAATGGGATCTCAGCCTACTCCCATGGAACCAATTGATGTCTTCATTCCAATGGATCTACATCCAGACCCAAGAGCAGTGACCTAGATGTCAGATCCCACTTAACTGCTAAAGCAGTCCCAAGCCAGCCTGCCAAGAACTTGAACCATAAACCTGCTCATGGACCTACTCATGTCAATCAGGGTTTGAAGTCATTTAAAATAAATAAAGCAAAGGAAATGAGAAATACAATGGATGAAAAGAAAGATGTGATGGAATAAGCATAATAGGTCAAAAGGAAGAAAAACAGGAATCAAATTATTAGAATCAATGATTTTAAAAATATAATCAGAATATAAAAAAGAAAATGTCAGTCAGGCATGGTGGTACATGCTTATAAGCCTAGCACTTGGGAGGCTGCAGCAGGAGAATCTCTGGGAGTTCAAGACCAGCCTGAGCTTCAAAATGAGTTTAAGGCAATCATAAACTGCATAATGAGACCCCAAGGAAAAAAGAAAAAAAAAAGACTTCCGGAAAGATGGTGGAACAGTAAGCAACAGATTAAACAGCCTCTCTGAGAGAAACAGTCCAGATGCTGGAATATAGCATCATGGGGAAGACAAGGAGGAAGGAAGTGTGTCCACTGGACCCAGGGAAAACCTACAGTGAGCATTGAAGCCTACAGAGAGAGCAAAAAAGAAAAACTTAAATGAAGAAGAAGGTGGTAACTGGTGGTGCCTTCACTCATAGCCAGACCCACCATGGGAGAAGAGCTGCTAAAACCTGGGGATGCATGGTCACAGTAACTGGTGGTTGGCAAGCTTGAAGGCCTCTGCAAAGAGATGCGGTGGTGGACTGGAGAACTGCACTGGCTGGTGGAGAGTGTAGAGGACTCAGTTCTCTAGCAGGAGAGCCAACAGCCAGGAGCCATTTTGGAGTTGGGCAGCATAAGCCCGGAATCAGAACAGTAGCCAGCTTCCTTCAGGCACTCATAGCTGGGAGCAGACTGGTGGAAATTGCTTGGACTGAGTCCCACCCCTGTGTGAGTTCCAACAGCCTTCACTGAGGTTTTTCTAAATCTATCCTCAACCAGTTCCACCCTCTTTGTGTACTCTATGTGATGAGGGCTCCCTGCTGTTAACCAGCTTGGGAGGGAGGTTGCAGCCTGCCCCACCCCAGCTTGCACCCAGCCACCAGTGAGCCAAAGCAGGCTGGGAAAAGCAGCAGACAGCCCTACACTAGCACACCCAGTGGTCGCCATCAGATATCCCTAGCCAGCACTGTCTACAAGAAGAAGTGTCTTGCTTCAGAGAAATTGTAGCCAACACAGGAAGTGCCAGGGACCCCACTACCCACTTTTCTAGAAGAAACCAGGAACATGACTAAAGGAAGAAGCAAAAGGCAGTCTCTGACCTTCAACCCAAGCAGCTCTGGTCCAGGAGATGTAAACATGGAAGAGATTGGGAGGTGCACACCTGAAGTGTATGAAGTGATAGCAACTGAAGTAAAGAAACTTGCTGAGGGTATAAAAGAAACTTCATGAGGGTATAAAAGAAATTAGAACAAAAATACTATCTCAGGTAAAAGAAGAAATGAAATAATTGCTAAGCATCTCTAAAGAAGACACAGATGGAAGAATAAAGGAGCATAGGAAAATGAGGGAAACCTTCCATGATGAATATAAAAAAGACTTAGAATACATGAAACAGATTCAAAGAGATTACCAGGAAATTAAAAACTCCATTGAAAGCTGGCAAAACTGCTTGAAAAAAAACTAGATATATTTTCAAACCTTTAAGACAGGTTTGCAGCTTGCAATCATGAAAGGAAAGATCAAGGAACAAGGAACCAAGGAGTAACAATTCAAAGGCTACAACATGACTTGAAGAAGCATAATTTAAGGATAATAAATGTGAGTGAAAAAGCAGGGGTCAACATTACTGAAATACAAAAGCTATTTACAGAAATAATTATAGAAAACTTCCCAAGCATAGTAAAAGGAAATGATATTCAGATAAGTGAGGCATACAGAACTCCAGCCAGCCATAACCAAAATAAATCTATAACCAGACATATAATAATCAAGATCCCATAAATTCAACACAAGAACAGAATATTAAAAACTGTTAGAGAAAAGAAACAGATAACCTATAAAGGAAAACTCATTAGAGTCATGATAGACTTTTTGACACAGATCATCAAATCAAGAAGAGCTTGGAGTGAAGTATTTCAAGTCCTGAAAGTAAATAACTTCCAACCCAGATTGATGTACCCTGCAAAACTATCTCTCAAAATAAATGGAGAAACAAGATGCTTCCATGACAAAGAGGAAATGGGGGAGTTCATGACCACTAAACCAACCCTACAAAAAAATACTGAAGGACATTCTAGAGAGAGAAAAAAGACCACAGCTTCAGGAACTGTGGCAGAGGGGGCTCACTGAATGGGGCAGATGGTGGAGTGAAGGGGAAAAGTAGACAACCAATGGCAGAAAAATAGCAGGGTAGAGATGAGGCAAAGAAGTTTGGCCATAATCACTAATATAGATGGCCTCAATTCACCAATAAAAAGAAACACAGGCACAGTGGATCAGGAGAAAGGGTCCATCAATATGATTTATATAAGAAAAACATTTAACCCAAAAGGGGTTTATAGACTGAAAGTCAAAGGTGAGAAAACAGTGCTGTAAGTAACAGGGAACCAGAAAAAAGTGGGGATAGCTTACCCATCAGCTGAAGACTTGTTAGAAGGCCATCACATTTTTATACAATGGAGAACTACTCAGCTATAAGGAAAGATAACCTTCAGGCTCTTGTAGGTAAACAGAACTTGAGATCATGCTCAAGGGTAGAAAGGTTCAGGGTCATGGGTGAATAGCCTGTTGCCTCCCTAGTATAAAAATTAAAAGGAGTTAGTGGGATCCAAAATATACAACACATCCTATGAAAGAGAAAGGGGAGAAATTATCTAAAAAGGGAAGGCAATGGCCATTGTTAATCTATTATCATGATTTTAAATCCATATTGTTTTCATTGTTCTGTTTACTTTGGTTTTATTCTGTTTCAGTTTGTCTAATTGTATTATGTCTGATGGCATGGAAAGCTATTTCAAAGATGACCAAATATATTATGGTAACCACCTTGATTTCCTGTTAGCTTGATTTGAAGCCTTGTGTTGCTCTCACTGTTCTGTTTTGATTGATTTTATTCTATCGTGTTTTGATTGGTGGTATCATGTCTGATGGTATAAGCAACTACTCTGAAGACATTATGATACCCATTGTGGTTTTACTATTACCTTCTTTTGAAGTGCTATACTGTCTCCATTATTTTGTTTTTATTTTGTACTATTTTATTTGATTTTATTATGCCTGATGGTATGAGCAATTCTACTGAAGATAACAAGAGGCATTATGGTAGCCATTGTAGATCTTCCCTTGTTTTTAAGTCATGTACCACGTTCATCCTTTTGTTTTGACTGACTCTATTCTGTTTTGTTTCATTTGGTTTTATTCTCTTTAAAATAAAAAATTTAAAATTTTCAAAAAAGAAAAAGAATGAGAAAAGTTTTAAGCTTTATGGGAAAATATCAAAACAGTGTATTTTCAAATTATATGGTTTCAGGAACATAAAGTCAGTGGAGTGGAAACCTTACTTAAAGTGTGGTATCTGCACAAGGGATAAAACTTGCACTTTCAGCGAAGTGTGGAGACTAAGAGATTTTAGTAAAATCACAAGGTTGAGGTAAAATTGATGTTGTCAGGTAAAGAGGACAAATTCAGGACATGATGACTGCTTGGGAAAGTCAAAGATCCACTGAAACCCCATGCACAGACCTCTCATGACGAGGGGAGCAGAACAGCCCGCGGTGTTCAAATCAGCCGGACTGTGGATGCAGAGATGGAGCTACGGGGCGAGAGGAGAGAGACAGCGAAGGGCAGAGGCAGAAAATCAGCTGGAAATGTGTCCCTCGGCGTTGGCTTTCACCTCTAGAATTTCCTTTGGCCCATTCCTCATTTCTAGTTTCCTCCAGAAAAGAATTTCTGACAACCATGAGGTTTATACAATTTTCATGTACAAAATTCCAATCACAGCAAATAGTAATGGATATGATTGCTTAAACTGCATATTTAAAAACCACCTACACTTCTTAACTGTTTTGTGTGTATGCTTCTGAACAGAACAAAGCAGTGATCAGGTTTATTATATGTTTATGAGATAGATTGCAGATACCACTCAGTATGTTAAAGACTGAAAAACAGAAACAAAAAAATACAATTTAAAAAAAACTAGGAAAGAGGTAATTTAATGGCTTTACATATGAATAGGTATTTACCTAGCTATCTGTATATGTATAATTTAGTCATATTAAGAAAACCCGTAACACAGTGCCTGCCTGGCAAGCACGAGGACATGAGTGCGATCCCTGGTGCAAAATAACAACAATAACAACAACAACAGCAATAATGATAACAATATTAATAACAACAAATGACAGCAGTCTCCTGGGCTGCGGTCCTCATCCGTGACCCCGCTCGCCTCTCCCCTTCCTCCTCCACCCGCCCCGCCCCGCGCACACACAGCTCCTCCTGGCACAGGCGCACACGCACGCGGGGCACGAGCGCACGCGGGAACGCATCCGCACAAGCATTTCTACTTACTGCGCTCAAGGAAAGTGTTCCTTGAAAAACATTAACTCTAATCTAAGAGAACCAGCAGCAGCTCACCCGGCGGAGGTCCTGCTCCCAGCTCCACCGAAGGCGAGCCCGAGCCCGGCAGGGTCAGCAGGGGATCGCGCGGCCCCTCGGACACAGCGCCGCCTAGCGGTGGCCCCGCGCCGCTCACGGCGTTCCCACCCGCGGAATCAGGTGGGTCTGCAGCGCAGAGCCCGCTCGGAGAACTCACCCGCTTGCCCGGGAGGAGACCGCGAGGGGCAGCCAAGGCCGAGCGCTGCGGTGCAGGTTTATAGGACCAGGAGGGAAGGTGATCACAGCAGTAGTCGTTTCTTCCTGGGTAAACAGAAGAAAAAGTAACCTGCTTTACGGAAAGCCGATTTCGCCGGGTTCCCTTCCTTCTGGCGCAGGCGGGTCCCGGTCCCGAGGGCGCTGCAGACAGCGCATTTCTAGTGCGGGACCACGGGTGCCGGGCGGCTGTGCTAAGCACACAAGGACAGCCCCAGTCTACCGTCCACCACAACGCTGGCCAAGTGTCCTAAAACAGTGTTTACTAAGAACTCTTGTAAGCCAATACACCTTTCATAAAATTTTCTTCTGATTCCTCTATGAAAGCTCTTAAAAATGTCTTATTATACATATAGGGTGATTTGCTTAATCAGCAGTAATGTTTTCAGTGTTCTGAATTATTCCTATTCTCTTTCCATGGGTTAATGCTTACTGTGGGAATTAAAAATATTGAACCATGATATCCACTTTATAATGAATTCTAATAAACTGATTTATTACCACATAACTGATTTCTCAATTCTGGTAGATTATATAGAGAGGTGTTACATATATATATATATATATATATATATATATATATATATATATATATATAAAATTAAATATACTATTTCAATTGAAGATTTCAATTTTTTACTACCATTCATTTTTTATCAAAATTTTTTGCGACACACATTATTTCTTCATATAGTTTCAGATCACTTGATTTAATTCAGGTTTTTTAGCAAGTAACCTTATGTACACCAACAAATTTCTCTTGGGCAGTGTGAGAATTGAAGAGCTAGATCAACTTGTCAAAACTACAATGTACACAATACTTCTCCAAAATACATGGATATAACTTGCACTCCATATCAACATTTTCTTCTTCTCCTTACCTGTCATGTGGTCTTACTATTGAAATTACATTTTTAAGATTTTGTCATTTTAAATTTTGAATGTTTTTCAGTAGTGCTCTTGTTGATGTCATTTTTGTATGCCTTCTCCATGCTTACATAGAAATATTATTTAATATAAAAGATTCCTTTTTCATGTACACTGCTTCCTTTGAAAAAATATGTCTCAGAACCCTATTCTACTCCTCACAGTAACTACAATTAATATATTTACATCATGCATGTATTGGAATGATTTTTAAAGTCTACATATTTCTGGGTTTTTTTGTTTCTCTGACTTTTTCCAAACATAAAGGAAAAAATAGCAGTGCAAAAAATGAACTCCAGAAAAATTTGTATTCTGAATCATTTTCCTTGGTACTAATTCTTCCACAAAATTGTAGCTAAGTTAATGTCTGTCATCTGTATATCTGGCATGGTGATGGAACCTCTCCAGGAGATTGGGGAAACACATCACCTTCATGGCACAGGTATGATCACCTCTTTTTGTTCATATTTTAAACAAAATTACCCATGTGAACATTGTCATTATCTGGTTAATTTTATAAGATCATAATTTTAGCTGATTATCTTATATCATAAAATAAATCTCAATAATGAAATTAATTTATTTTCAGTTTGGTAAATGACCTGTTTGTACTGTTTCTAAAGAATGCTAAAAAATTGGTTCATCTGCTACATAAATTTCAAAGAAAAGAATTAAAATTCTGCATCATCATCAGAATTGATTATTCTGTTTAACAAAGGTGTCATTCTTAGCCTATCATCTTTTTAGTGTAGATTGGCTTTTCTATTCATTCTCAGCCTTAGTACTGAAATTTTCATTTCATTAATAATCTTTCAATTCCTGATCTTTGACATTTCTAAAAGAATGATTTGCAGTCAGAGATTTGAATACAATGTGCCATCTACAGGTACTGACTGATTACCAATAGTGAACATAAGCATTATAGTCATTAACATGAGCTAAGGACAATAATGAGAAGAATGATGATGGGGAAAGCAGATTAGAGACAGAAGGGGAGAGGTGGGTGGAAAGTGGATTTTAAAAACCCAAATGTACATAATGCACATACTTCCCAAGAGGAATGTAAATGTCATGTGCTGAAAACACATACTAATAAAATTAAAAATAGAATTAAAATTAAAATAACTAATAATGTTCCTTGATGCTGTCAAATAAGATTGAGTTGCTGCATAAAATTGTTTATCATAAGTACAACAAATCAATTATATTTATCTTCTGAAAACATTTTTTGACATCAAACTTTTCTAAGAGCCTTTTTCATCTCTGAATTTCTCAGAGTATAGATTAGGGGATTGAACATAGGTGCAATAATGGTGTAAAAGAGAGCAAATATTTTGTCTTCAGGGTAAGTGGTCAGGGGTCTCAAGTAAGCAAATATGGAAGGTCCAAAAAGCAAGATAACAACAGTGATGTGAGACCTGCAGATAGACAGGGCTTTGCATCTTCCCTCAGCTGAGTGGTATCCTAATGTGAACAGTATGATTACATAAGACCCAAACAAGAGGACAAAGTTTACTAAGGCAACCATTCCTGAGTTGGCAACCATGAGCATACACGTGATGTAGATATCAGTACATGCAACTTTCAGCACAGGAAAAATATCACAATAATAGTTGTCAATTTAATTGGGACCACAGAAGGGCAGCCAGGTTATCAGAGAAAATGGGAAAAAATGGGCAGCCCTACCAGCCCAGGCAGCCACAATAAGGAGGTGGCATCTGGTTTTGTTCATGATGATCATGTGATGCAGAGGTTTGCAGATGGCAGCAAATGAGCAAAGGCCGTAAGTGTGAGGGTGAAGATTTCAATCATTCCAAAGAAGTGCATGGCCAGTATCTGTAACATGCAGGTCTTATAGGAGATAGTCTTTCTTTGTAGTAGGAGATCACCAATCAATTTGGGTGTTACACAGAAGGTATATCAGATGTCCATAGAGGACAAGTGACTGAGAAAATAGTACATAGTAAAAATAGTACAGGTTGATTGAAAAGAGAACTATAGGGGATGGAGATGAGGATCAGAAGGTTTCCCATGAAGATGACCAAAAAGAAGACAAAATAAAATATTTGTATGTTCTTATCAGAAGATAAGCCCATGAGAATGAACTCTGATACATTCATCTGACTTTCCATATATGATATGGAATGCACAAATAATTATCTGAGGAAAAATAAAGATCAAAGCATTTGTAATAGGATCACAATCATATACAGATTACCAAAAAGTCACAGAAGCTACTCAAAGAAATCACAGATATATAAATTAACATAGTAATATTTGTGTTAGTTCCAATTTCTCTACCAGCTATGCTTGAAAAATTTTCCAAACTGTCTGTCATATTGGTAATACTGAGAATATGATTGTTGTACTCTAACAAAAGGGTCGCCATTCTGTTCTGTGCATGCTGTTTCCTTTGTTCCTAGTTTCAGTTTTTTTAAACTCCAGGAGCTAGGCAAACTCCCCTCTTTGCAAAACCTCAGCCTTTGTAAATTCCAATGAAGTGACCAAGAGCTGAAAATCTCCCACAGAGCTAGTTGTCACTGCAAGATTCTCCTTAATACCAAATAAGGCAACAAAAGCCTTTTTCACTCCTTGGTTCCCCTCCCCACCCCAGTGCTGCACCCTCTCTCCCTTTATAATCTCCTTCTGAACCTTAGCCTGGTTGCACAGCACTGCAAATTCCCATTGTATCTGTGTTGCTGGGTACCAGCATAAATAAAGTGCTTATTCCTTTTTCTTTTTGGACATCATCTTGTTTTTGGGTTACAGCATTTGGAGACTTGTCTGGGATAGACACAGCACCCCCCTCCAATTATTTTTTCTCCAATCAGCCAGCAATTTGTAAGTATGTTGTTTGGGGTGTGCACGTTTGAAATTGCAGAGGAGCCTAGTGCTCTTCTGTGTCTGGAGCGGGATGCCCTCCAATTAGGGGTTTTCCACCCATTTGTAATTTGTACTTTGGGGCCTTTTGTCCATTTGTGGTTTGGAGTTTTTTTGCTCCTTTGACTGCATTCTGTGTCTTTGAAACCTGGGGTGGCTTGCCTGTTTGAACACTTGTCCTTTTGTTTCAGGTTGCATGCTGCCTACTTAATTTAAGGGCTATAATAAAAATTATTTCCCTTCAGCCTGGCCGTAGACAGAAAAGCCTTCTTGTGTGTGTGTTCAGTGTTTTTTCTTGTCTTTTGTGGCATACTGTTTTGTGTCTTTGTTCTGATCAGTTACTAACAATCATGGGCCAAGCATCATCATCTGCATCTTTGTCTCCCTTGGCCTTGGTCCTTAATCATTTTGGAGACTTTAAGGAATGAGCCCCAGGATACAGAGAGCCAGTACATCCTGGGAGACTCTGTATCTTCTGTGAACTTGAGTGGCCCACTTGGGTTCCTAACTGGCCCCCAGTGGGGAGTTTTGATCTATCCACAGCTCAAGCCATTCGACAGTATGTCTTTGGCCAGCCGACTCACTGGGACCAGGTAGTCTACATCCAGGTTTGGATTGACCTTATCTATGATCTCCCTTCTTAGCTAAACAAGTTTCTTAAGGTCTCCATTCATCAATCAGGGAATCCTCCTCTCCTGGTACCACTTAAGGAGAAACTGAAATTGGAGATGCAGAAACCTGAGCTGAGCCCAATTCTTCCCACTGAAGAAGAGGAGCCTTTGCCACCACCCTACAGGCCCCGGGTTCCAGCGCCATCAGCTCCGGAACTGGGGTCACCCCCTCTGCGTCCTCCCAGCCCTCCCAACTCAATTCGGACCAGGAGCTATCAGCGTACAGAATCGTCTGACTCCTCTTCTTGGGCCCCTGCTTTTCTCTGAAGACCCCTCTGCCCCTATATTCACCTATGTTCCTTTCTCCACTTCTGATCTTTATAATTGGAGACAACAAAACCCTCCCTTTTCAAAGGACCCTCAGGGCCTTATTGCCCTTTTGGAATCTATTTTCTCCACCCATCACCCCACTTGGGACAATTGCCAGCAGATCTTACAGGTTTTGTTTACAGCAGAGGACAGAGAATGCATTCACACCTTAGGCTGGAAAGCAGTGCTCGATCCTGATGGAAACCCATCCCCCAACCCGAATGGCAGAACCATGTTTTTCCTCTGTCCTGCCCTGACTGGAATCCAAATACCATTGAAGGTAAGGAGGCTCTCCATCAGTATCACCAGTTGTTTTTAAAGGCCCTTAAGACCACCACCAGAAAGCCCACAAATTTGTCCAAGGTCTCAGAAGTAAGACAATTGGCTGACAAACCCCCCTCAGGTTTCCCGGAGAGATTACAAGAGGCTTATTGCATGTATACACCTATCGATCCAGCAGCCCCAGAAAATGCATGGGCTATTAACATTGCCTTTGTGACTCTGTCAGCCCCAGATGTTAAGCAAAAATTACAGAAGCTTGAAGGGTTCGAGGAAATGCCTCTTAGTCAGTTGTTAGAAATAACTCAGAGGGTGTTTGACCACCAGGAAGATCCAAAGGACCAAAAGCTGACTAAGGCTAAGATAGAGAAGGAGGCAAAGGCTCTACTGGCCCACGATTGAGGAAGTCAGGGCTCATATGCCCCACCCCACCCCCAGCTTAGGCTAATTCTCAATGTGGAGGGCCAACCCATTAATTTCCTGGTGGATTCTGGAGTGGCTCATTCAGTCCTCACCCAGCCTATAGGGACCCCTACTGGGGAAAAGCTAAAAGTATTGGGAGCCACCGGAACTGCAAAGACCTATCCAAAGCTTCAAGCTCCGCTTGCCAGACCAGGGCAAAAGACCATCTCCCATGAGTTCCTTTGGGTACTCAAGTGCCCTGATCCCTTGCTGGGCCGAGACCTTTTACACAAACTTAAAGTTCATCTCAGCTTTGAATCAGCCACCCCAGGTGTGCAAGTAAAAGGTGGCTCTTGTGAGCCCCTTGGCACCCGGGTCCCAGCTCTATATCCAGAGGGAGGACATTTATTGTTAGAAGACCCAGAAATTCCTAATGATAATGAATTGCTCCATCAATTAATTCAAGAGATTCCTGGGGTGTGGGTGAAGCACAACCCACCTGGCCTGGCCATAAACCAGGTTCCATTGGTAATTGAACTCCTGCCTCAGGTCACCCCTATACAACTTAGACAATACCTCATTAGCTGACAAGCCCGCCAGGGCATAGCAAAGCATGTATCAAGGTTAAAAAACTTTGGCATCCTGAGATCTTGCACTTCCCCATTGAATACCCCCTTGCTGCCAGTCCAAAAACCTGGGACCCAAGATTATTGGCCAGTGCAAGACCTAAGAGAAGTAAACAAGAGAGTTGTAACTCTTCACCCTACTGTACCCAAACCCTATACCTTGCTAAACCTGCTGAGCCCAGAACACACCTGCTATACTGTGTTGGACCTAAAAGATGCCTTTTTCACCCTTCCCATTGCACTGGTAAGTCAACCTATTTTTGCATTTGAATGGACTGATCCCATATCAGGGGTATCAGAACAATTGACCTGGACATGCCTACCCCAAGGTTTTAAAAATGCGCCCACTCTGTTTGATGAGGCATTGGCCAGGGACCTCTTAGGATTCAGAGAGGACCAACTGGAGGTGACTCTCTTTCAGTATGTTGATGACCTCTTGCTGGTGGCAGATTCATATGAATGTTGTGCAAGTTCTACCCAGGACCTTTTATGAGCCATGGATAAATTGGGCTATAAAGTGTCTGCTAAGAAGGCATAATTACGCCAACAGCTTGTGACTTACTTTGGCTACCAGATTCATGAGGGAAAGTGGACTCTTTCCCCCCAAATGAGTACAGGCCATCATGCAAATTCCCACCCCTGCCACTAAAAGGCAGGTGAGGGAATTCCTGGGAGCTGTGGGACATTGCAGTCTTTGGATAATTAACTTTGCTGAGCTAGCTCAGTCTCTCTATGACTCCCTGAGGGGGACCACTCAAGGTACTCTGGAATGGACAGATTCTCAAGATCAGGCTTTTAAGTGACTGAAACTAGCCCTAACTGAGGCTCCTGCCCTGCCCCTACCTGATATCCAAAAGCCTTTTTGCCTCTATGTGGATGAGAAGCAAGGAATAGCCAAGGGCGTCTTGACCCAGAGCTTGGGGCCATGGCAGAGGCCTTTTGCCTATCTCTCTAAGAGACTGGACAGTGTGGCAGCTGGATGGCCACCTTGTTTGTGAGTGATTGCCTCTGTGACCATCTTGGTAAAGGAGGCCCAAAAACTGACCTTTGGGCAAAGACTCCTGATTGTCTCCTCACATTCCTTGGAGACCATCATTAAGGTCCCACCAGATCGGTGGCTGTCCAACTCCCAAGTGATGCACTACCAGGCTCTGCTTTTGGATCCAGAAACCATTAGTTTTAAAGAAACAGCTGCCTTGAACCCCACTATTCTGCTGCCTGATGATGACCAGTCTTTGTCCCTCCATGACTGTGTTGAAGCTAATTGACCACCTCATGGGGCTCCAACCTGACCTGCCAGATCAGCCCCTTCCTGGGGTCCCATCATACTTCTCTGATGGAAGCAGCTTCATCCACCAAGGTAAGCAGGTAGCAGGAGCTGCGGTGACCACAGATACCCAGATCTGTGGGAGCAAGACTTAGAGCCGGGCACCTCTGCCCAATGAGCTGAGCTCATTACTCTCACTGAGGCCCTCAAGTTGTCTGAGGGAAAAGACATTAATATTTACACTGATAGTAGATATGCCTTTGCAACTGCTCATGTTCATGGGGCTATTTCTGGAGAGAGGCCTATTGGCCTCTGGGGGTCAGAAGATCAAGAATGCCCCCCAGATTTTGGAATTACTGGCCGCTATCTGGATGCCAAAATGAGTAGCCATCATCCATTGTAAAGTCCATCAGGTGGGAGATGATCCTGTTATACGGGGAAATAACTTAGCTGATGCTATATCCTGGAAGGTGGCCCTAAAATCCCAAACAAATCCCAACATTGTTATTGGTCACTCCAACTTTGTCAGAGCCTGTTTACACTCAAAAGGACCTGCACTTGGCTGCTCAACTCCAAGCAAAGCCTATTATTCCTGGAGGCTGGTGTCAGCTACTTGATAAATGAGTCCTTCTCCCATAAATATTGGGATGTCAGCTCATTCACCAGGCCCACCAATCTACTCACTTGGGAGGAATAAAGCTAACTGCCCTTTTCTGGGACCATTTCTTCATCCCTCACCTAACTAAGGTTGCTCAATCTGAAAGCTCCAGATGTCTCCAGTGTCAATTGTGTCAAATCCAAAGTGACCAAGACCAATGGAGACTGCTCAATACCATAGAACCATGCCTGGAGAACATTGGGAGATCAGTTTTACAGAGATGGGAAAGCCTGGACTCCAGGCACATAAGTACCTTCTAGTAATGGTTGACATCTTCACCAGATGAGTCGAAGCTTTTCCTACCAAATCAGAGTCAGCCTTAATAGTAGTTAAAAAGCTTCTTGGGGCTGGGGATTTAGCTCAGTGGCATAAGCACCTACCTTGCAAGCAGGCAGTCATGAGTTCGATCCCTGGTACTGATAAAAAAAAAAGCTTCTATATGAGATTATTCCCAGATTTGGCCTCCCTTTATCCATAGGGTCTGACAATGATCCAGCTTTTATAGCTCAGGTAACTCAAAAATTAACCCAAGCCTTACAGATTGACTGGAAACTTTCATTGTATATACCAGCCTCAAAGTTCAGGACAAGTAGAAAAGATGAATCAGACTTTTTGAAACTATTATGTCATTATGCATGAGGAGGATAAGAAGTGTGCTCTTAGATCAGTGAAGAAAAATTTAAAACAAAATAATAAAAACCAATACACAGCTATGTTTTATGAAAGCACTGTCTATGTACAATCAAACTTTTTTTTTTATAATTTTATTTAAAGAGGAAAAAACAAAACAAAATAAAACAGAATAAAGGGTAGCAACCATACAGTATTCCAAGGAAAAAAGGAAAAGTACAACAATAAAACCTAAGAAATTATTACTTGACTAATTACATACTGACTTCTTGGAAATAGTTGTTTAAATTACAAAGTTAAAGCATGTAAAGTAGAT
>PVJX010034034.1:0-19241 GCA_004027295.1 Dolichotis patagonum
CTTTCACTGTTTTTATCAATTCTTCTTTTACCTGGGCAAGTATTTCTGGTTTGAATTTCTCCATAGCTTTCCCTATTTGCATATTTATTTCATTTGATGTCATTTCAGACATTTCAGGTGTATGGCTTCTTTTTTCTTCTATGTACACAGCTTCTAAGCTTTCTTGGGGAGGGCTAGGGCTTTGAGCCTGCCTTTTGGTGTTTCCTTTTTTCATTTTTCTATATTTCCTTACTTTGAGCGGTGTTCCAAAGCTTTCTCTGAATGTGTGGCGAATTACCTCTTACACACTCAGTTCCTGGAGGGGCAGTGGCTCCCCCACAGGCTCTTGGCTTCCTCACAGGGCCCTAACTCCCCTCTGTAGGCTCCTGGCTCCCTAAGTTGTAAGGCGAATGCTGGGTGTGGTCACCCTGGAGCCTATGGAATCTCAGGCAGGCCAGGCCACCGTGCTTTGTCCCAGGCAGGTCTCCAGGAGCTTCCCTGCGAGTGAAGGGTGGGCCTACAGGTCCCAAAGAGTCAGGCCAGAATGTTGGTTTCTGAAAAGTTCCCGGTCCCAAACAGACCTGGCCAAGATGCCAGTCTCCACAATATTCCCAATCCAAACAGCCTGGGCCACTCTGCGGGTCTGAGATTTTCGGGTCCCAAAGAGACAGGCTGAGATACTGCTTTCGGGGAGACTTCCTGGGGGTGAAGGGCGGGGCTATGGGCCCAAACAGACATGGCCCAGATGCCGGTCTCCAGGCAGTTCCCTGCGGATGAAGGGTGTGCTTACCAGTCCCAAAGAGTCGCGCCGAGATGCAGGTCTGCGCAGACTTTTGATCCAAACAGCCCAGGCCACTCTACGGGTCCAAGAGTTTCGGGTCCCAAAGAGACAGCCTGAGATGCTGCTTTCTGGGAGACTTCCTGGGGGTGAAGGGCAGGGCTACGGGCCCAAACATACCTGGCCCAGATACCGTTCTCCAGGCAGTTCCTTGCGGATGAACGGCGGGCCTACCAGCCCCAAAGAGTCGCCTAATTCCATATCTTAAATGCAATGTAATAATCAGAAACAAGGACAGTACTGGTAACAAATGTAATCTCTGCATCATTAATCACTGAAATCTTGGAAATGACTCAAAAGACCAGCATTAGAGTCTTGCTAAATAATCACCATACTAATATTTATTATGCTGTAGGCTTTACAGCATTGGCATTGACCAATCCTTATAATCTAACAAGGGAATTTCTATTATTTTTCCATTTTACAGTTGAGAAGAGTAAGGTATAGATGGAAGTGACCAGTTAGATATAAGACAGGAAGTAGCAAAAGCCAGGATTTGGACAGGCAGTCAATGGAATCCGCGGTCAGCTTCTTATAAGTATATCTCACTGCAAACAAATGATGCAATTAATTAGCATAATTGTGCTAATAAAAAATTAATACCATTATTAAAAAATCACATTTGAAAGTAATTCTTAGTGCTATGCCCAAATTCTCATGGTGTAATGTGAAATGGCAGTGTACATGAATGTGTTGTGATATGATGCAAACCCAATTATATTAAAGCACTCCCTAACATTTTGTCCATGTGAAGATGCACCTTTCTATATTTCAGTGCCATTGGAACCACCAGTGACCTATCATTGTGAGTATATCATAGTATAATTGCTGTGTTCTTAATGGCACATCAAGTTAAAACCATAGATTCTGTGAAAAACTGTGTTTGTACACAAAAAGAGAGAGAAGGAACATATTAAGATATCTAAAGGGAGAGGGCCCTGAGACCCCGCAGAAGCACACAGCTGTCAGTGGTAGAACTGGGCCTCCCTCCTGGGAGGACAAATCCAGTCTCTACCCGCCTTCCCAGATTGGCCCTTGGAGGAGTCCTTTGCACCTAGGGGGAAATTGATCCACTTGAACTCCACCCCAAGGGGTTAAACAACTGACCAGAAACTTCCCCAGGTGTGGGGGCAGTGGGGTGGGGAGAGGGAGGAGCATGGCAGGCTCCCCCTCCACTGTTAGCTTGCCTTTCTCCCCACCATTTCCTTCTCCCCCTATTTTCCTTGCTGTTTAAGCTCTGGGAAAACAGTAAGGTTTATATAGCAATCCTTGCCCTCCAAAATACTATAAAACTGTTACATCCCGTATAGAAAAGATAAACTTCCTCTTCAGTGCTTTGCTGAATTCCAGCTAATTTTTAGCCAAAGAGGAATCGCAGTGTGCGAGGGCTGACTCTTCTGGGTGCCTTACAAGCCTTTTCCCTCTGTCCCGTGGCCCTGTTACTTGCTCCTCATCCCACACTCAGGTGCCACTTGTGCTGAAACCCTTTTCTGGGCCTGGGGCTCAGAACCTGTATTACCAGCTTTCATAGAACTTTCCAGGGCGGCAGTGGTACTGCTGTTTCTGTGACTGGGATTCACGTCCATTTCCCATCAGCCTTTATGGTCCATGAGATGGGAACAGAGCCAGTGGCTTGTCTTTTCAGCTCGCCCTCCACTCTCCAGCATGTGACATAGTGCAGGGACAGAGTAGGGACAGCGTAACAATTGCTGCATGGGAAGAGAGCTCTGGAGATGCAGGAGCTCGTGGTCTCCTGGGTGGAGTGTGGTGGTGGGGAGCCATATGACTTGAGTCTTGTTCTCTGTAGTGGCCTGTGAGCTTCAGCTCCTGGCTGTGGTGTTGTGGCACAGTGACACAAGAGCCTGGTGCAGAGTAGTGCAGGAACATAGATGCATTGGGCAGGCGAGGGAGACTTTGCCATGAGTGAGCTGCAGAGCATTGCTTCGCTGTGGCCTGGTGCTTTGCATATGAAGTGACTTAGTAGTTTCTGTTTGCTTATGGGAAAACTGCACAGATATCAAGATCAGTAAGCTTGATGCTGGATTCTTTTTATCTCCCTCATTCATTCCTTCAATTATCTAATAGCTTGTTTTTCCTCCTCCAAGAGGTTTAGGCAACCTCAAGTAGATGTCAGTCTACTCAGGAGGCTAATAATTTGGTGCTTCTTTGAATAGATACTGAAAATATTATGGAGAAATGCATTTGTGCCTAATAAAAAATTCACAGAATACTTAAAAAATAATTGATTTCTACAGGCAGAAGCAGCCCCAGCCCCAGCATCTTGAAAACACCTTTGCGGCACAACTTTGCGTTGCCTGTTCTGTGTAGCTCTCTATATCTGATCTTCCAAACGGGTCTCCTGGGAGGCCTGTGACAGGCCCACAGGCTGAGCCGGCACTTCTGCTGCTGGCAATTGCAAATGTATGAAGGGAAATCAGATGAGAGGTTTTTTTGAAATGTCCACTTGGTGGAGCTCTGAGCTTAGGTGGAAGTGGGACTGGTTTAGGTGCAAATTATTCCAGGGCTGTTCCAGAAATTCCTACAGTTGATTCGCAGACCACGCCCGCCTGCTTCCTAAGCCAGGTCATCACTGCATCCAGACAGCATGATGGGATGTTTGTCTCTCAGCCCCAAGCCTGAATGTCAGGATTCCCGTGACACTCTTTGTCTTTCACAGTTCCAGTAGCTCAAGAGTTTGTGAGTAGATTATTGGGGGGGGGGGTGTTTTAGTCTATTTTCTGTTGCTATCGCCGAATGCTGCAGTGTGAGTAATTCATAGTAAAGGCTTATTTGCTCACAGTTCTGGAGCCTGGGATGCCCAAGAGCATGTGCTGTCGTTGCTCAGCATCTACGAGGACCTTCCTGCTGGTGATGAAGTGGCAGAGGTTATCATGTGGTGAGGAAGAGCAATATTCTGGCTTTTCTTCTTATACAGCCACTAATGCCATCATGGGGCCCCACCCTACTGACCTCGTCTAATGCTGATTACTTCCCTGTCTGCAAATACCATTAACATGAACTTGGGGATGCAGAGTTTCCAACACATGAACTCTTGGGGGACACATTCAAACCACAAGCAAAGGTGTTACGATCTTGATCTAAAATGTCTCCCCAAAGTCTCATGTACTCAGAGGTGGGAACTGGTTGAAAGGGGCTAGGCTGATGGGGAGACAGCTAGAACCCAGCCTTTTCTCATAAGTCAGCGCCATTTGTGGACTGTGGGGGAAAAGAACAAGAATTCACCAAGAAGCAAGCCCTCCCTGCAAACTAGCACCATGGTGTGCATGTGGGCTATCGCTGATGGGGCGTACAGACAGACCCCAGCCCCTTCTGGTGTGTGGGCTGGGAAACAAGAAGAACCAACCCCCACCCCCACCTCCACCCCTGTAAGCGACTGCTGATCCAGAGAAACATGGGCTGCGATGACAGCTATTCAGGTGAAATGCAATTTAATGCTTGTGTTGTTTGGTGTTTTCCTGACTGTGCAGGTCTAGGGCCAGTGGTCTGATCATCTATTCAGAGGATAATGGTATACAGTGTGATATATACTGGGGATCTCCTTCTGGAGGTGGTAGCCATTGTTAATTCCCTATTATCTTGTTTTGAAGTCCTGTATCATTTTCATTGGTTTGTTGGGTTGGGTTTTATTGTAACCAAAACACCATGCTATCAGATATGACAAAATCAAGCAAAACATTTTTTTTGTGCCCCGATTTGCATTCTCTGCTCACATATGAGCTCAGCCACTGCTAGGACCCTCAGCCTTGAGCAGGTGTGAGCGGATTTCCTTCCCACCACAGCTTTTCCCCTTGGGCTTGCCTGATGCTGAGGTACAGGTGCCTGCAGAAGGTTGCATGGCATCACTCTTGGCCACTGGGAGACAGCTGATGGGTCATTGTTCCCCTCTCTGCTGCCTGCAGTCAAGGCAGAGTGCAGTCCTCATGGGTGTTTAGCATCCCATCCGCAGCTGCCCGGAGCTGATCCAACTTCACACAGCCCTGCACCTCAGCTACCTGGGACTGCAAACGAGTGAAATCTGACGTTTCGGGTTTTGCTTTTTTGAAGGGGATTCAAGCTTTTTTAGTCTACCACAGCCTTTGTCAAATTAAAAATGTAACACTTCTTCAGTCTTTTCCACTCAGCTACAAGGTTTGACCGTAATGCAGAGGTTTGACCGTAATGCAGAGGTTTGACCATAATGGTAATTCAGCTCGTTAGTAATAAATGCTCGTTCAGTGAATGACTAGAAAGAATGTGATGTGCTTGCAAATAGCAGCTCGTGGGCATCAGGGCATTTGACCATGGTCAGATGTTTCTCTCATGTTTTATCTCCCTTAACTCTACAACAACCTAGTTGGGAGGTGCTATTATTATCACCTCCATTTTACAGATAAGAATCAAGCTGAGAGAGGGTAGGTAACTTGCCCAGAGTCACACAGCCAGGGGAAAAAGATGAATCAGGGCTTTGAGGTTCCGTATGTCCAGTTCCTGGGTTGAAATCGTATCCTCTCAGTTACCAGGGAAGCATGGCTGCGTGTTATCACAGGAGCAGAGAGTGCTGGCGAGGAGCAGATAGAGGAGGTTGACTCGGTAGGCAGGGGCTGCATCACGAAGGATCTTTGTTTGGTGACTTACTTTGCAGGCTATGGGGCACTGTAGAAGGCTGAAAACATTCTCAGGTGAACATTTACAAGTTTCCATGCAAACAGTTTGATGAATTTTCATGAGGGGGCAGGCACCGGTAACAGATGAGCACACTGTGCTGGGAAATCAGTGTGAGAAACTTGGTTCAATTTTCTTTTCCTGGTGGAGCCTCTGCTCTGCGCTGAGCAGATCCAGGATTGATAAGTCTCCTCCAGCATTGGACCCCAGCTGCAGCACAGGCTGCTGACTTTTCTTCCTGCTCGGCTTGCTTCCTCCTCCCCTTCAGCCTTTCCCTCTCTCATTCTTGTCTCCCGTCTTTGTTGGGAGCTGTTGAAGCTGGAGGTTGATCACATGTGTGGGGCTAACGCAAGGCCAGCCCAGAAAACACAGAGAGACCAAAACAAGCTATGTAAACAAGTTGTTCCAGCACCAAGAAGGCAAGGGGCCCAGGCCTGCCCAGCAATGGGTTGCTAGGCAGAGGGGTTGAAATTGGCACCATCTTTCCCAGTATATAAATGAAGGTGCTACAGCGGTTGAGAGTTCCTTTCCTCCCATCAGGAGGATAAGGGCTCCACCTCCCCCAGCTTTGTATTTTCTTTATTTTCCTCATCCTCTGGTGGCCCTTAACCCCAAGAACCTCAGGAGCCTCATTGGGTCGCAGCATATGGTGCCCAAACACGGATGGGGTAAGAGATTGAGGGCGAGGGGACACTTCTCATGTGCACGCAACTAGGGGGAGAAGTGCATTGGTATAGGTCAGTAGTCATCACTGGAGTGTATTGATATTGGCTTCATCAGGTGTAAAGAGTGGGGCACTGAAACTCCCTTATTCTCTAGGGCCAGCTATAAATGGGCCTGAGAGAAACCCCTTCCCCTGAAAAGGAAAAAAAAAAAAAAGAGGTATATTGATTATATCAGCTGTCTAACTATGGGACAAAATTATTCAAAAGAATTACAAATGTATAAGAAACTTTGATGCATGCTTGATTCCAGTATTTACATTCCTTCTGTGGATCTGGATTAGACAGGGTCCTAATAACCTTAAGCTTCTTGAGATAACTACAATAGTACTGACTCCAGGCACTGTTTCAGAATCAAGTCCCAAGCAGAGAAAAAGCTGGCAGCATGACCGCCACCCTGATAACCTTAACTGAGCCACTAACTGTCCATTCAGCAAAACCTTCAACTATCTGTCCAAAGTGTAGAGGACGGTATCATTGGGCCACTCGATGTAACTTCAAAACTATTACAAAAGAAAAACTTCCAGCAGGACCTGCGGCAGCCCTGCCAAAAAGTAAGGGTGCGACAGCTCAGACAGCTTCCCCGAGATGGCCTGGCCCTGCTTGGCCCCGCAAGCTCCTAGTGGTTGTGGGGGTAATATGGTCCTGATTCGTGGTTTGCTGCTTTCTGTTTACAAAATACTCTTATATAAGTCAATTTCAAATAACCAATAAGACAGCAACTAACCTTTAAAACTTCTAAAAATTCAACATTTGGCTTTCACAGCTAATAATAGGCTGGCTCTAGCATATCACTGTCTCACTATGGCTTTGTAGTGGGTCTTGATATCTGGTAGTGTAAATTCTCAAACTCCATTGTTTTTCAAAATTTTTTACTACAGAGGTACTTGTTTCAAATTAGCAATTGATGTAACTACGTTTAGTTAGGTCCTTTTTGCTTTCTTAAGTCAATTTTGGGCTGGGGATTTGGCTCAGTTTTAATTTTCAATACACTGACACTACACAGCTTGCTAAATTTCTTGAGTTTGTCTCCAGAAGAAGAAATTGTAAATTTACATACTTGGGAGGAAACTGAAAAACACTTTAAAGGAAGACTTGGGAAAAAAACAAAGGAACACAAATCTAAACAGACCTCTATAGATTTTAAAGGGTTGTTTAATAGAAACTGCTGCTGTCTGCTCCTTTCACTACTTCTCACAGGCCCCCAGGCAGGGGAGGGCACCGAAGCCTCCACTGAGCCTGGAATTTAGCCCAGACAAGGAAGGTAAAAGAAACAATGTTGCTTGTTTCAACTACTAGGGGAAATTGGGGTTATGTTTCAGTCTACTCCCGCAGGTTTCAAATCTCCCTCGATTATTGTATTGCTCAATAGGTTATTCTTCTCTTGACAAAAATTGGAAAATCTACAAATAAGGAAAGTGTACATAAGGACTTTGGATCTTCTGATAATTATTAGAGTGGAGGGACACAGCTCTGGCCTGCCCGAACCACCCTGGTTTTTCCCCTTGCCTGACACGCTTTATGAATCGAAAGTTTACACTGCACTGGGGCTTGAATCTCCAACAACGGTGAGGCCTCTAGTTAGAGCAGGAACACACCTGTGTGTCACAAGAGAGCCCAAAGTGCCCAAATACAAAATGCAGTTTTCTTTTTTCTCTATACCTCACCACAAAAATTCTTTGTAATAAGCTTCAGGTCTAAAAGTAGTTAAATGTGCTCACAATTTAAATTAAAAAACAAACAAAAAAACATAAAGGAGAGTTCCCCTCATAATAGATTTCACTTGGCAGTATATACCATTTAAAATACTTAAATTCTAATAAAGATGTAACTACCGCAGCAGAAAGATAATGCAATCAAATAAAGGCTATAAAGATCTTCATACTGGACAATAAAAGCACGCACTCCAGTGCTAATGTGGGGTTGAGGGTATGCTTATGTTTTTCCAGAAAAAGCTAAATGGCCTATCTGGGTGCCAGTGTGTGCTGTCCTGCTGTATCACGGGCCCAAACCCAGAAAAGGAGTTGATTCCTCTCAAGAAGCTGATGCCCAGTCCTATGACAGTGATGCCTTGGAGACCGTGCCATGACCGACAGAAAAGGATGAAGGTAGAACCAACCTTAATTGACCCAAGATGCCCAGAAGATGGTAACAAAAAATTTTAAAAGGTCCAAATAGATAAGAGTGTATGTTAAGTCCTATGACAAAAATATGTTATAGATAAGATCTTGTCTTTTTCAGATTCTTTGATAAGAGATCTCTCTAATTGACCTACAACAAATTTGACTAGTCTTTTTAAAATTACAGGCCTGGGGATTTAGCTCCCTGGTAAGCACAAGGTCATGAGTTCAATCCCTGGTACAAAAAAATAAAAAATAAAAAATAAAAATTACAAATTCTACAATTGTAAAAAAAAAAGTTGTAATTTTGTAATTCAGTTTGGCTAAAATATATTTGAGTGCACTCTGACTGTGAAGGATGTTTGTAAATCTGTGTATCTGTTTGTTTGTCTGTTTGTCCAGTCTGTTAGGCTGTTGGAAGTCACTGAGCTAGTGATCGCTCACTAGCTCAAGCACTAGTGCCCATACAGGACTGCCCAAGGGGCACCGAGCACCTGAGAAACACCCTGAGGTCATGGGGTGCTGGAGGTGACGGGTGTTTCAACCCCGAGGACAGGGGTGTAAGAAGCGAGCTAGTTCAGCAAAGGGGCACGAAATAGCCCCCAGGAACTTGGAGTGTTCTTGTGAACACCGACAATTCTGCATTTGTTGACAGCTGTTTGAATCTGTACAGACTGCCTGTCTGAGTTTGTCCATTTGTGAACAGCTGTTCTTTTTATTTTGAGCTCAACAGTTTTTCTCTTCTTCCTTTGTCTTTTGCATTTTGGATCACTTAATCAAGATTTATTTGAGTTATAAAATTACAAAACATGTTTTCACTGGGTCCAAATGCCACCTGGGTTGCCAGCTGGTCCAAATGATGCAAAGATTGGTTACGTAAATATAGTATATATCATTGTTTACTATTGACTTGAGAGTCTTTCATTGTTTAAAAAATTAAATGGTTAAACGTTATAACTGGGTTTTTTATAGTCATCAAAAATTGTATTAAGATAAGTAAAAGTCCCTTGGGGTTGGGATTACTGGACAGGGCTTCAATTGATGAATAACAAAGTGGCCACCTGGTAACATTTTACCAGCTCTTGTTCATTGATTGGAGGCCCCAGCGATCTCCATAGCCCTATGGGAGACGTCCCCAACTAAAGTTATATAAAAATATTATTGTAATATGTTCACATTGGTCATCATCAAAAGAAATAATACAATAAGGTTTTTGATTTAAAAATGTACATACAAAGGTTTTCATATGGTTATGACAAATACTTGTTGTTAACCTCATGGTGTATTCATATATTCATGCTTACAGATATACTGGTTTTCCAAAATGTAAAACAGGAATTGTTTATGGTGACAAAATTTTGGTTGAGATTCAGACCTTTGCCTTCAACAAATGCTTATGAAATTTATATCCCACTAAACATCAACAAGTTAGGTAAAATCTTTTATGTATTAGATAGGGATGATGAACCAAAAGGGTGGAATTTTATGTCAAAATGAAAATTCAAGTGTGTTACAAAATGTCATCCGAGTTTTATGCTACAATGTTGTATATGGTTTGATTTCTAATTTTCTGTGTAAAATATGTAACTGTTTATTAACATCCTGCAGGTATTCAATTGTTAAAACGGCCATGGTTGTTGAAAAATAATGGTTCTATTTTATGTTGTAAGATGTTTGATATTTAGATAAGATGATAATGCTATGCTTACTGCTTCTAACTGCATTGTACTGTTATGAAGTCTTTTCTTCTGGATGTTCAACAACTGAGGTATAGAGACCAACAATTGGAGAGACAGATGGGCTAAGAGGACAGCCAATATTTTGGCTATAGCCCTCCAAGGTCAATGAGGACCCAGGACATGAGAGAACCTCTGCTGTGTCATCCTATACTCAGTGAGTCTCTGGTCTTCTGATCAAGAAGATTGTGTGACCCCTGAGGAAAGTGATCATCAGTGTGTGGTGTGCCTAAGGAGAGTCGCCAGGAGAAAAGATCTCCCAAGCTTTCACAGAAAGCAACTTGGTCAAGCAATGGCCATGACTCAGCCAAATGGCTGACACCGATGGAAGAACTAAGAGGTGCTATAGCTGGTTCCAAGGTTCCTGAGGAGACTTAACTGACGTTGATAATAAAAATTGATTGTTTTTAAAACAGGTCTCATCTTAACTTGGTCTTGAACATACTGCAGAAAATGAACAACTACTAGAGGTATATAAAACAATGCTAAAGTTATGATATAAAAGAAACTGCAATCACTGATACTTTTTGGCAATTGCCAGCTACACTGATAGCTGACTACTGTCACAGATTATGGACTGCACAGTTTCAATTGCAGAATGCAGGGACTTAAAATGTTTGGACTGCGTTTAAAATAAAAGATCTACAGAGCTCTCCAACACAGCTCCTTCAGCTTCAACTGACCACCCATCCTGCACAACAACAAAACAAAAGAGACGGGTATGTTGGGAGCCGTTGAAGCTGGAGATTGATCACATGTGTGGGGCTAAAGCAAGGCCAGCCCAGAAAACACGGAGAGACCAAAACAAGCTATGTAAACAAGTTGTTCCAGCACCAAGAAGGCAAGGGGCCCAGGCCTGCCCAGCAATGGGTTGCTAGGCAGAGGGGCTGAAATTGACATCATCTTTCCCAGTATATAAATGAAGGTGCTAAAGTGGTTGAGAGTTCCTTTCCTCCCATCAGGAGGATAAGGGCTCCACCTGACCCCAGCTTTGTCTTTTCTTTATTTTTCTCATCCTCTGGTGGCCCTTAACCCCAAGAACCTCAGGAGCCACATTGGGTACAAGCACTTCTTCACTGAAGTGAAAACAAGTAAAGTAGCAGATGCTGCCTATATATCATCAAGTAGATATCTCCAAATCATCATCTGTGAAAAATCTTAAAAGTCCAATCCCCATAAATAAACAGAGCAGACAGGCAAATACTAATCACAATGCTGGGTGTGGTGAGTGCACACCTGTGATCCCAGCACTCTGGAGGCTGAGGCAGGAGGATCACTGCAAATTTGAAGTTACAAAGCCTTGGTTACAAAGTAAGTTTAAAGCCAGTCTGAACTATATAGTGAAACCATGACTCAAAAAGACAAAACAAACGAACAAGCAAACAAACAAACGAAAACAATCACAGCCACCACACAGTATATAGCACCAGAGTGTCTACCGGCCACTAGGAGGTCTTTTCCCTGTCATTATGTATGAGGAGTCTCAGTATAGCTCCAATCACCCCTGCGTACTTAGAAAATGATTATTGATTTCAATTTATGCTAAGCTAACATTTATTGAGTACCTGCTGTGTGCCAGGTTTGGTGCTGTGGGATGGAGCATACATTATTTCACTGACTCTTCACATTAATAGCTTAAGTAGGATTTTCTGTTTTTATAAACAGGGCATTGAATCTCAGTGAGGTTGAGAGTGCCCTATTGGCCGGTCATGGAACTGTTATTTAAACATGAGATTTGGGCCTCTGCTCTAATGTTCCTGTTAGGAAATCACTCTGGACTGGTTGATTTATCATCATTCTATGATTCAGAATGACCAATAAGGGGAAGCAACTTGTTTTTCTTTTTCTTTTGAGACAGGGTCTCGCTGTATAGTGTAGGCTGGCCTTGAACTCCCTGTGTAGCCCAGGCTGGCCTCACACTTGGTCAGTCCTCCTCCCTCAACCTCCTGCATGCTGGCTTTACAGACCTGACTAGCTTTTTTATTTAATGTCAGCTAAGGCCAATGTATAGAAATTGCAGAAGGAAAGATGACAAATGGTGTGTGTTTGTGGGGCTGTGGTTGGTCTAACCTTCAGCTTTCCGAAGACTAAGGGGAATATGCTTGGGGGATCTTGGAACCCCAATCCGCGCCTGTGATGTCCTGCTCAGTGATAAATTGTCCTAGATGATGCCAGTGGCCAGTAGAGGACTGAGGTCCAATTAATACTTTTTCTCCTGCACTCCTGTACAGAAGAGAAGCCTGAGGACCAAGGCTATCAAAGTGACCGAGGCCAAGGGGTGGAGGAGCCTTATGGGGCTCTGGTCTCCCATCCTAGGGCCTCAAGGTCCCCTTGTCCCAGGGCCCTCCAAAGCACGGCATGTGCTGTGCCATTAGAGCGAATTATAGGCGTAGGAGGCAGGACCCCTGCTTTTTATTAATACTCCTGTACTTATTTTGATGTGTATCAGGAAACTCACCATAGCCACTTCAAAACCATGGTTCCATGGATATTGTTACAATGAATTTAAGTAGACAGTAAGCCAAAAATGGATGGGTTTCCATATTACATGAAGAATACACTATATGGTGTGTGTTAGAGTCCTACTGTACTGTAGCAAACGAGCACAAACCTAGTGGCCTAAAGCAATACACGTTTGTCACCTTACAGTTTGTGATGCTGAAAGTGCTCACGTCAGGGTGCTGCCAGGGCCGTACTTCATCTGAAGGTTCTAGGACAGAATTTGAATCCTTTTCCAGCTTCCAGAAGCCACCTGCCCTTCTTGTATCACTCCATCCTCTGATTCTGCTGTCACGCCTGCTTGTCTGACTTTGACCCTCTTGTTCCCTCTTATAAGGGGCCTTGTAATCATAAAGGTCCATGTGGATAATCCAGGATGATCTCCCCATTCCAGATCCTTAACTTACTCTCATCTGCAAAGTCCTCTTTGTGATGTAATGTCACAGATTCCCAGAATTAGGACTCAATTTTTGGGAAATAGTTAAGGAAGGTATTTTACCCTATAGCAAAGGTGATGTGAATCTATGGGAAAATTCTGGAAGGCCTTATTTGAATTAATGAAGATTGGAAACACTGCCTAACATCCTGGCTGCCTCCTTGATGCCTGTGTGTTAGGTCTGATACCAGCTTTCTTGGGCCTGTGCAGCTCTGGAGTCAGGCAGAGGGAAACTGCCATATTTGTGAGCATAGTTACCATTCACGAGGGTAAGCTGTGGCATGAGAAAGCCCTTCTTAGAATTCATAGCCCCAGAGTTCAACTTGGGGGTTATGGAGCACTGCAGGGAAGGGCTCAGCTCTGCTGAGGTGGTGCAGAGCTGAGGGACCCTGTCTGATAGCTCATGTGGAGTGGCTCTCACTCTGCCATGTGGCTTCTCCTTTGTCTCATACTTTGCAAAATGTGTAACGTGTGTGCACATGCGTGCAGGAGCCTGAAGAAACATTATCAGCTCCCACAGGCTGAAATTCTTATCCTTGTGCTCCTCCCCTCCCGGGTGAAGGGAAAGGCTGATTTCTCCCTTCCAAGTACTAACCAGGCCCGACCCTGCTTAGCTTCCGAGATCAGACAAGATCGGGCACGTTCAGGGTGGTATGGCCGAAGACAAAAGGCTGATTTCTATATCTGCCTTGAGGGACAGAGCATGGCATACAGGCCAAGAGCGAGGTGCAGGCACAGGTGATGTGAGTACGGCAGGGGCAGATGTCTCTGAGTCTTCCTTGCATGTTATCAGCATTGCTCACTAGGACTTCTGAGATCCAGAGAGGTTGCACAATGACCTTTAAAGGTCAGCTGGGATTTTAGTCATGGCTGTGTGACTCCAAGGCCAATTGATTGTCCTAGATAAGCATGCTTAGATACTGCTTTTTGGGCACAGGGTAGTCTCAAAGCTCAGATAGACCTCACTGTTGCATCAAGTAGATCATAGTGTCAACATGAATGAGTGTCCCCCAGGACTTAGAAGGTGGAGAGAACTGTGCTTTTAGGAGAGGTGTCAAACAAGCCCAGGGAGGAAGTGTTAAGGATAGGTTTTAATCAGCAGTATACCATTGTGGAAGGGGACTGAACTCGACTTTGCTTTATGCGGAGGTGGCTGGGCATGTTAAAGGGAGAAGGAGGTAGACGAAAGAGGAGGGGGTCACGAGAGTCAGGGAAGTGAAGACGCTACAGAACGTGGCGTAAAGGCTTTGATTCATGGGATGTCTATCTGATTTTGCTAAGAGGCACTTGCTGTATTGAAGTCAGGTGCCAGCCCGCCACAGGGACTGGGAGACAGGAGTCCTGTCTTCACATGCTGTGGGTGCAGCATGCTTTTGGCAGCCTAGGATTTTCTCAGGGAGGCATTTTATGGAAGACTGTGGTCATCCTAGAAATTCGGCTTGAGATTTTGGACACTGTATTTGTTCAAGTCCTTACAGGCCAAGACTTATGCCTCATCAAGCAAGGGATCGGAAGAGCCTGGCTGGAATTTGGTTAGGGACAGGACCTTGGTCAGAGGCATTCCCAGGTATTGTAGTCAGGGTTTGCAAGGGAATAGTTTTAATATAGGACACATAATTTATAGGATTGTTTTATAATATTCGCCCAAATGGTCAAATCAGAAGAGTGCAAATCTGTCCACACACTAGAAACCCAAAGAATCCAAGTGAGGGTCTGAGTTCCATGGCAACATCTTGCAAAAGTCCAGCCGAAGACCTAGAGCCCGTGGTAGTATCCTTCACAAGTCTAACTGGAGGCCCAGAGCCCACAGCAATGTCTCATGCAAGTCTGTATCAAGGATCTGCACTGGGAGAGCCCAAAGACTAGTAGTGGAAGTTAGAAAATCTGTCCCAGTGGAATGAAGGATACATGCTAGAAGGCTGAGGGATCTGCACTGGAACAGGAAGCAGTGTTCAATGTAAGGAGCAGAGCTTGCCTGAAAAAAACCATAGCCACCTGAGTGACAGCAAAGAGGAGAGCGCCTCTGATGGTAAGAACAGCTGAGTTCATACCAGGAAAACCAGCGTGACAGGCTTCTCCAGGAGAATCAGCAGCGCACCATCTTCCCCTCCAGTTCTCCTTTTACGTTGTTGGCAAAAATCCTTAGGTGGGCCTTCCACACGAGCACCACACTGATTCAATTCAGCTGGGTCTTATGCGCTGCCTGTTAGTTAACCCACCACTCAGGGTATCAGATGTCCCATGTGAGTCCCAGAGTGCGATCTTTGGAGCATCACTGTCTTGGGGTGGGAACAAGTGTCCATCAAAATGGGTTCCACCAGTAAGGAAAACATTGTAAATAAAGCTGTCCATCTGTCTATCATCTATCTATCTATCTATCTATCTATCCATCTATCTTCTATCCTATCATCTGTGTATTGACCTGTTACTATGTATCACCTGTGTTTGAAATTTGCAAACCATCTGTCATCTATATCTGTGTTTTATCTCTCTGTCTCTGTCTCTGTCTCTGCCTCCCTCCCTCCCTTCCTCTCTTTCTTTTTCTAATATTTTATTTTAAAGAGGCTAAACTAAATAAAACAGAACAAAGCAGATCAGAAGAAAACAATGTAAGAGACACAGATTTTAAAGCAAGACAACAGGAGATCATCAGTGTCAGTCATATTGTCTCTTGTTTTCTTCTAAATAGTTGTCCATATCTTCACACACAATGAATTCATATAAAACAAAATAGTATAAAACTGATCAAAATAGGATGATGAAGGCATTTTAGTCCCTTAAAACCAGACAATAGGGAAATCAACAATGGTTTCCTTGTCGCTTGTTCTCTTCAAAATAATTGTCCAGTGTGCTTCAATTTTGTAACTTGAACAACTATTTCCAATGATGACAGTATATGGCTTGTCAAGTGGCAATTTCTTAGTGTTTTTGTTTTTGTTTTTGTTTTTGTTGTTGCCGTTCTTTTATTTTTTCCTTTTGGACTTCCATATTGTTGCTACCCTTTTTCTCTTTTGTTTGTTTTTTCTCTTTAAATAAAGAGAAGAAGAAGAGAAAAAGAGAATAATATTTATAAATATCACATTGTGTCTCTAGTGTAAAAAGTAATAAGAACTGTAGGAGTAATAAAACCCAAAATGTATAATTGCTACTGTAAAAAAGAGAGCAAAAGAAAGTGCTCTAAAGGATATAACTGCATGTATGTTTAAGTGTGGAAGATAGATGACCATACTACTGTTTTTGTTAGATTGTTGAGCAGAAGTGTTAATACTCTCACTGTTTGAATGTCTACTTTGTATGCTTTAATTTTGTAACTTGAACAACTATTTCCAAGATGACAGTATGTAACTTATCAACTAGTGATTTCTTAGTGGGTTTTTTTTTTGTTCTTTTCTTTTTTTCCTTTGGAATTCTGTATTGTTGCTACCCTTTTTGCTGTTTGGTTTGTTTTTTTTGTTCTTTCTAAATAAAATTAAAAAAAATTGTCCATACCTTCATGTATGTTGAAATTAAACAATACAAAAAAGACTAAAATCACTCTAAACAAAGAATACTAGTATTTCTGGGTTTCACAGCATGACACTATGGAATCAGCACTGGGTACCATAGTGTCCCTTTCTTCAAGGTAGCTGTTCACTTCATCATGCATTAGATAATCTATTCTCATCAACTGTTTAGGAGAAGTTCTACACCTGGATGAGTCTCTACATGTATACTTATCCTTTCTATATTAGAAGGAAAAACAAAACACATTCCTAGGAAAATATGAAACAAAAAAGACAAATGAACAATTAGCAAAGAGCCCAGAACACTGACAATATAGGCCTTCAAAACAAGGTAGTAGGAACATAACTGGGGTTGTTATTTTACTTAAATATCTTCAAGAGTTCCTCAGATCACCATACAATAAGATGCACAATTGTTCCAATCCTTTGAATGTTAACTGTTTTGTTCCAAGAACTTACAGAATTTGTAGCACAATCATCTTAGCTATCATGTGTTTATATATTTTTAGATATTTTTTCTTTTCCCTTTTTTCTTTTTCCTTATTTTCTCTGAGATATTATTTTTTACCCTTAAGCAGATTATTATCCTTTCACTGTATTTATTCAGTTTTTTGTATCTTATGTACTCTAACCATTTCTTACACTAGGGAGACAATATGATATTTACACATATGAGTTTGATTTATTTCACTTATGAGTATGGTCTCGAGTTGTATCCATTTACTTATAAATATCTCGATGTGAGCATTCTTTATAGTGAGTAGTACCCCATTGTATAAAAATGCCACAACTTTTTTATCCATTCCTCAGTTGATGGGCACTTAGGTTGTTTCCAAGATCTGGCTATTACAAATTGTGCTGCTATAAACATGGGTGCACATACATCACTGTGGTATGATGTTTTCATTTCTTCTGGGAATATGCCCAGAAGTGGAATAGCTGGGTCAAATGGGACTTCCAAACCCAGCTTTCTGCCACCAACAGTGCAGAAGAGTTCCTTTTTTCGCGCAGCCTCTCCAGCATTTGTTGTTGGTAGTTTTCTTTATCCTGACCATTCTTTCTAGAGTGAGATGAAACCTCAGTGTTGTTTTAATTTGTGTTTTTCTAATGACCAATGATACTGAACATTTTTTCATGTATTTATTTGACTTTTGCATTTCTTCATCTGAGAGCTGTGTATTCATCTCAGATGCCCATTTTTCCATTAGGTCTTTGAATTTCGGGGGTCTGATTTTTAAAATTCTTTATATGTTCTAGACAGAAGTCCTTTGTCTGAGGGCCAGTTGACTAAAATTTTTTCCCAATTTGTGGGTTTTCTTTTCACTATGCTGGAGATTTCTTTTGACATGCAAAAAATCTTTAATGAGATGTGATCCCAGTTATTGATTCTGGGAAGTATTTCCTGCGTGGTTTGATTTTTGTTCATGAATTCTCTACCTATCCCTATGTCTTCAAGATTTCTACCTACTTTGTCTTCCAACAGATTTAGTGTTTCTGTTTTAATGTTTAGATCATTGATCCATTTAGATTTTAGTTTAGTACGTGGTAATAGACATGGGTCTAGTTTTAGTTTTTGGCATATGGAGAGCCAATGCTCAAAAAATTGGAGAGCCAATTTTTTCAGCACCATTTATTAAAGAGACTATCTTTCTTCCAATGAACATGTTTGGCCTCTTTTATCAAAGATAAGGTGGCTGAGTGTGTTTGTAATTGTAGTTGTATCTTCTAATCTATTCCATTGATCTTCAGGTCTGTTTTTATTTCAGTACCATGCTGATTTTATTACAGTAGCTTTGTAGTATAACTTCAAGTCAGGGATTGTGATGCCTCCTGCCTTGCCTTTGTTGCTTAGAATTGCCTTTGCAATTCTAAATCTATTCTTGTTCCAGTTGAACTTTAGGAATGATTTCTCTAGATCTGTGAGATATGCTAGTGGTATTTTAATTGGGATTGCATTAAATCTATGTAACAATTTTGGGAGAATGTTCATTTTCACAGTGTTTTTCTTCCTATCCATTTGCTGAGGTCTTCTTCAATTTCTTTTTTCAGGGAATTATAATTTTCCCTGAATAGATCTTTTACTTCTTTTGTTAGATTGATTCTTAGGTATTTCATTTTTTTGGATGCTATTGTGAAGGGTGTGGCTTCTCTTATTTCTCTCTCAGTGATTTTGTTGTTAGTGTATAGGAATGTTATTGATTTTTGAGTGTTGACTTTGTATCCAGGTACATTGCTCGATTTATTTATTATACCTATGAGTCTTTCAATGGAATTTTTGGGGTCTTCTATGAAGAGTATCATGTGATCTGCAAATAATGATAATTTAACTTCTTACTTTTCTAAACTTTTTTTTTATTTAAAAGAGAATAAAACAAAAGGGGGCAGTACAGAGCAGATCAGAAGAGGACAACATAGGCAACACAGTACTTTATATTAAGTCAACTGGACATCAACAGTATCTAACACCATATCTCTTACTCTTCTATAGTTGAGCATAGTTTCAATTACAATAATATCAAACATAACACAATAGAATAAAGCCATGCGTATAGTGAAAGAATTCCAGGGCTTTCTGAACCGAATAACAGAAAATGATCAATGGGTATTATAATATCTCATTTTTGATAAAAAAGAAAAAAATTTGTTTGAACTATCACACATATTCAAATTCCAATGAGACACAATGTGGTAGATAGAACCAATGGTAATAGAACAAAAAAAAAAAAGCATGGTAGGACTTCTAAGA